>QEOT01122875.1:0-16043 GCA_003123785.1 Pterocarya stenoptera
GCGGTATCGAGCTAAGGTTTGCTGTTCAGTTTCCACGATCTTGCTACGGACAGTCAACTCATGGAAGCGGTCCGTGAATTGATCGACACTCAATGATCCTTGCCTAAGCTGCAACATCTCTTCAAACATCATTTGCTCATAATCAATGGCCAAATATTTTTCCTTCAGTCGCTCTTTCTTCTCCTCCCAATTGGAAACTACTGGACCACGGGTACGGCGTAATTGTTCTTCCACACTTCCCCACCATGCTCGTGCGTGGCCTCTCAATTTCATAGGAACATAACGAATCTTTCTATCCTCTAATACAACGAACCAATCAAAATAATCCTCAATAGCCATTAACCAGTCTTCGAAAGCATTGGGTTCTAACTTCCCATAAAAATCTGGTACATCGATCTTCATTCTCTTGGTCAGTTCATCAAGAGGTTGATAGTTTACACCATGTTCAGCATGGCCTCGGCGAAAGTTCTGCCTATTATGTCGCACTCGAGGCCCATGATTTTCAAACTCCTGATTTTCTTCCTCCTCATCTCCCTCAGCATCCCCATTATTTTTATCCACCCTTCCCCTATGAACTGCTCCACACCCTCTCCGATTGAAAGGCCCATACTCTTCTCGAACGTAACGCTCATCCATAACATCAAGCCGATGAGTGATTTGTTCAAAGATTGTGGCAATTTGGTCGATTTGGTGCTGCAACTGGGTTTGGTCTGTGTTTTGGTTAATTGGATTTTGGTCATTTGGATTTGGGTTGTTCGGGTGTTGGTTGTTTGCCATGGCGTATGAAGTACCACTGCGGGTTACAGGCATGAGAAGCAGAACTACATAATGAACGAACCTGGCTCTGATACCAAAATTGATGCCTGACCTCTTGGTTCAATCTCTCATCAAATACAAGAGCTGGACTAATGCAGAATTTGAAATCACACCAACAAAAATTTGAAAACCTCCAATGGGCAACAACAACTGCCTTCATTATTTTCATTCTTTCCTTAAATAAAAAACCGATATTACAATCTCCAACTCCAACTAGGAAAGCAGTAAACTCGGAAAGAAATAAACGTAGACGTATAAAACTGCAGTAAACTTGGAAGAAATAACGTAGACTTCTAAAACTCCTCTGCCTAACAGCTCCGTTGATTATGGAATTAAATTATCCCCTTCCGGATTTGCCTCTACATCCATACCAGCTTCAATATTCCCCTCCTTGTTTGCATCAAGATGTGGTCGATCGGGAGAGAGTTTCTGAGTTGAGGCTCAAGTGGGGCATTCGAGAAGTGATCTAAGGCTACGTTTGGATGTTGAACTGAACTGAATTGAGTTGAGTTTTTTATGAATAGTAATGAGTTGAGATTGTTGAATGAGTTTGATGGGGTTCACTTAAAATGAGTTTAAATTGTGTTTAGATGTTAAGATAAGTTTAGATATATTTATGAGAAATTGTAAAAGTTAATGGATCCCACCATTAACTGATAGTGTTCACCTGACACAGGCATTGCCGAATGGAAATTTGTTCTGGCACCAAATACATCAAAGAAAAAAAAAAAGAGATTGCGTTCACTGCAGCCAACGAAATAGTCAAAACGTAAATCTAGAAAAGCATAAAGGTGGAAAAAGAAAGAAAGGGAGAGAGAGGGAGAGGGAGAGAGAGAGAGAGAGGGAAAAGTTAAAGGCAATGTCAGATAACGTAAGGAATCTCTGATTTATCATGTCCATCTACAGTAAAATTGAGTTGAGTGTTTTTTTTATGGACGAGAACTCAACTCTGGAGTGCGTTTGGATGGCAGGCTCAGTTCAAATTAAATTGAGCTGAGCTACTTTTAGGTTCCAAATGAAGCCTAAGGTTAGGTTTGGATGTTGAGATGAGAATTTTTAGTTTGATATGAAAGTTAAAAATTGAATAAAATATTATTATTATTTTGAAATTTGAAAAAGTTGAATTGAGATTTGAAAAAGTTGAATTGTTTATTATATTTTATGTGAAAATTTGAAAAATTGTAATGATGAGATGAGAATTTTGTGTTTGAAAAAACTTCTAAACCTAACCTAAGTGTTGTAGGCGTATGTCTGAACTGAAGTGAAGTACAATCGTGGGCTGAAAGACTTCAAGTGGGCTAGGCTCATCAACGTGCGCTGTGCGCTTAGAGGAACTATTCTTGGGCCGTATGATGCATTGGGTTTTATTTAAGTGTTTTGCTTCTTTTATTTTGTTTGTCAACTAGATGACCCTAGAAAAGTCTAGTATAGGCCCTTGGCCTTTTCCTTTATTCCGTAGGGTTCCTGCATATGTAAGGGCGCTGTTATGCCCATTTCCTTTTATGCAAAAATCTGAATGAAGCTTTAGTCTCTCTTTTATCTATTTACCTCTTCCTACTCTGAAAGCATCCCTCAGGGAAGCTTTTTCCAGTGTGTTACAAGTGGTATCAAGATACACCTTTACCTGTGCAAAATATAGTCTTATGGCTGAAGGTACTAGGCTAAATCAGTTGCAAGATGGGCTCATTGCCCTAAAAAAATCTACAGAATCCCAATACCAAGAGCTAAAAAAATCAACAAGGATAGAAATGACAACACTCAAAAAGCAAAATGAAGCTATTGGACAACAACTAGCTATCATTACAGCTAAGCTAAAAAGGAGAAATCCTAGTCCTAAATTTGGGGATTCTTCTTCAGGAGTGCCAGGAGGAAGTGACCAGGAACCATTGCAGCTACAACAACAGCAACAAGTTCAGCAACAACATTTTCATCAACAACAACAATTCCATCAACAGCAGCAAGGTGAGGTCCAAGCATGCACAATGAGGTTGGATTTTCCTGTATTCAATGGAGAAAACCCTGCAGGTTAGATCTATAAAGTAAGTCAGTTTTTTTGGTTTCATAATACTAGCCCCCAAAGCCGAGTGAAACTGGCCTCTTTTCACCTAGAGGGAAGAGCTCTAATTTGGTTCCAAGATTTGGAACAAAGTTTTTAACTATCGGATTGGGATATGTTCACCGGAGAACTACTTGTTCGATTTGGACCTAATGCCTTCGATGACCCCATGGAGGCCCTCATTAGGTTAAGACAAACTACTACTGTTGAGGATTACCAAGCCAACTTTGAAACATTGTCAAATAGGTTGAGAGGGATCTCAGATGCATGCAAGTTAAGCTATTTTTTAAATGGATTAAAGGATGAAATCAGACTACCAGTAAGAATGTTCAGCCCTACCAATTTAATCACAGCCTACAGCCTAGCCAAAATACAAGAGGAAAACCTCAACCTAGCCAAAAGAAATCTAAGATCCAGCTCACATTATTCCTCTGAACCGAGTACTTTGAGAAACCCAAATCATCATTTTTCCCACCAATTTGAAAATACCAAGCCAACCTTAAAGCCATCGTTGACCATACACAAAATCAACCAAAACCAAATGAAAGAGAGAAGGGAAAAAGGATTATGTTATTATTGTGATGCAAAGTGGATCCCAGGGCATAAGTGCCAAAATCCCAAACTGTTTTTACTTGAAGAAGTGTTGATGGAAGGCGGGAGTAGTGTGGTGATTGAGGAAAGAGAAGGGGCGTGGGAGAAGAAATTCCAGAAACCATAGACACCTGTGCAGCCCAAAATAACCCAGAAATATCTTTCCATGCCATAATGGGATCCCTTAACTCGAAAACCATGAGAGTGAAAGGGAGGATTGGGAAGCAATGAACTACCATTTTGATTGACACGGGTTCTACACATAATTTTTTAGATCCCGCAATATTAATGAGGACTAACCTACCCTTAGATGAAAAGGAGAAGGTTAAAGTGAAGGTGGCAAATGGTGAGATTGTCCCTAGTGTAGGGAAATGCAGTGAGGTGAAGGTCTTGATTCAAGGCACTATTTTCGTGGTGGAAGTGCATGTGATTGTATTAGCGGGATGTGATATGGTGTTGGGAGTTAAATGGTTATGTGAGTTGGGAAACATTTTGTGGGATTTTGATAAGCTAAATATGCAGTTTTATTACCAAGAAAAAAAGGTTAACATGCAAGAGTTAACAACTGCCAAAATGATTGAGGAGGGGTCTCTTAACATGCTAAACAAGTTAGAGACGAAGGGGGTCATTTTGCAATTAATTGAAAGGGATACTCCCTCTGTTACACAAGCTGGTGCTGAAATTCTAGTAGCTTTACAGTCCATATTGAAACACTTTGAAGATGTATTTTCAGAACCCAAAGGACTCCCACCACCCCGAACCCACGACCACTCCATAAATCTCATACCAAACACCAAACCCATCTCTATAAGACCCTACTGTTACCGCTATTACTAAAAAGATGAAATAGAAAGAATAGTGAAGGAGTTGTTGGCGACGGGAATGATCCAACCTAGCCAAAGTCCCTACTCTTCTCCCGTCTTGTTAGTAAGAAAAGATGATGGAACGTGGTAGTTATGTGTTGACTATAGGGGGCTGAACAGTGTCTCCATCAAAGATAAATTTCTCATTCCCGTGGTCGAGGAACTAATGGATGAACAACATGGGTCAACAATATTCTCTAAGCTGGATTTGAGATCGGGTACCATCAAATATGGGGTAAGCCTAATGATGTACCCAAAATAGCCTTTAGGACTCATGAGGGACATTATGAGTTCCTAGTGATGCCTTTTGGGCTCACTAATGCCCCTTCAACCTTTCAAAGTCTCATGAATGAGGTATTTCAACCTTTCCTAAGAAACTTTATACTTGTTTTCTTTGATGACATTTTGGTGTACATCAAAACAGAAGGGGAACATGCACAGCACCTAAGGGTCACTTTGGAGACATTGAGACAACACAAGTTGTTTGCCAAACATTCCAAGTGTTGGTTCGGTTGTGAGGAGGTGGCTTATCTTGGCCATTTGATTTTAGCCAATGGAGTACAAGCAGACCCAGAAAAATTAATTGCTATGGTAGAGTGACCCTTACCTAAGTCCCTTAAAGCTTTTAGAGGATTTTTGGGGTTGATGGGCTACTACCACAAATTCATAAAAGGGTATGGTGAAATTGCAGCCCCTCTTACAAGGTTGCTTAAAAAGGAGGGTTTTCACTGGAACGAGGAGGCCAAGATTGTTTTTCAAAAATTAAAAGAAGCTGTAACCCAACCCCCAATTTTAGCACTTCCAGATTTTTCAATACCATTTATAATTGAGTGTGATGCCTCGGGGGATAGCAATAGGGGTAGTTTTGATGTAGTGTGGAAGACCAATTGCTTTTTTCAGCAAGGCCCTTAAAGGAAAATCCCTCTCTTTATCTACATATGAGAAAGAACTATTTGCTTTGGTGTCAGCATTGTTAAAATGGAGACCTTATATTTTGGGAAGGACCTTTGTAGTTAGAACCGACCAAAAATGGGTATTGAAGCTACTTGGCTACGATTTTGTGGTTGAGTATAAGAAGGGGTCTGAGAATAGGGTGGCTAATGCCCTATCCCGAAAGGACAAGGAGCTGGAAGGTACTTTAATGCTCATTACTTTTCCAAGTGTGGAATGGGTGGAAGATTTGAAGAAGGCATATGACTTGGATGAACACTTAAAGGAGCTGCTAAGAAGCTACATAGAAGGAAAGCTAAGCCCTAACTATACCTTGAGGGAAGGTTTACTGCTGTACAAAAACAGATTGTGCATTCCTCAACATGAAGAATTTAAAAATAGGCTAATGGAGCTAACCCACAACAGCCCTTGGAGGGGACACTTAGGTTACGATAAGTCTGTGCATAGAATGAAGAGGGATTTCTATTGGTTGGGAATGAAGAAAGACTTGAAGAAATTTATCCGAGCATGTGATATTTGCCAAAGGGTGAAGGTAGATAACACTCTACCAAGTGACTTGTTATAGCCACTACCCATCCCGTCCCAACCATGGACCCACATCACCATGGATTTCATTGATGGGCTCCCCATTTCACAAAGGTATGATTGTTTATGGGCTGTGGTTGATCAAGTGACAAAGTACAGCCATTTTGTGCCCCTTAAACATCCCTACACAACCAAGACAATGGCTAACTTGTTCCTCAAGAATATCCTCAAGTTACATGGTTTACCCCAATCGATAGTTTCTGACAGAGTAACAACATTTACAAGCCTACTTTGGCAAGAATTGTTCCACCTACAGGGGGTTCAAATGTCTATAAGTACGGCCTACCACCCTCAAACTGACGGGCAAATAGAAGTGGTGAACAAAACTGTGGAAAACTTCCTACGGTGTTTCACAGGGGACAGACCTAAAGACTGGGCTGTTTGGGTTTCTCTTATTGAGTGGTAGTACAATTCCACTCAGCACATCTCCACGAGGATATCCCCCTTTGAGGCCCTCTATAGTTACCCCCACCCCGAATGTTAGACTATGTCCCGGGAATAGCCCGTGTGGACACTGTGGACCTAACCCTACGTAGCAGAGATCAAATATCTAAACTACTCAAGCAGAACTTACATCAAGCACAGAGCCATATGAAAAAATACTCTGATTTAAAAAAGAAAGGGCAAGTATTCACTGTGGTAGAGTGGGTATACCTTCAGCTACAACCTTACCAACAGACCACCGTAGCCTATAGGCACAACCTCAAGTTAGCCCATCATTTTTTTGGTCCATTCCAAGTGTTGCAACGGGTTGGAGAGGTTGCATTTAAGCTTGATCTACGACTTTCCTCACATATTCACCATAAATACCATGTTTCTCAACTAAAGAAAAATATAGGGTCCATTGATGAACATGGGCTGTTACGGCCAGAGCCCGAGGAGGTCCTTAGCCATCGCATGGTGAAGGCTGGGAATAGGGCAAGAGCAGAGCTTCTCATTAGGTGGCAGGGACAAGAGGCATCTAACGCCACTTGGGAGGGTTATTCAGACATGAAAGAAGTTTTCCCCCACCTTGCGGGCAAAGTGTTTTGATGGGTGGGGGTATGTGACAAGGCTGCTGGTGGTAGCTGAGTCAGGGAGAGGCGGCGGCAGCAGCATGGGCAAGAGGCAGATGTGGTCGATTGGGAGAGAGTTTCTGAGTTGAGTTAGGGTTCACGTGGGGCATTCGAGAAGTGATCTAAGTGTTGTGGGTGTGTCTGAAGTGAAGTGAAGTACAATTGTGGGTTGGGCTCATCAACGTGGGCTTAGAGGAACTATTCCTGGGCTGTATGATGCATTGGGTTTTATTTAAGTGTTTTGCTTCTTTTATTTTGTTTGTCAACTAGATGACCCCAGAAAAGTCTAGTACAGGCCCTTGGCCTCTTCCTTTATTCCGTAGGTTTTCTACGTATGTGAGGGAGCCGTTATGCCGATTTCCTTTTATGCAAAAATCCGAATGAAGCTTTAGTCTCTCTTTTATCTATTTACCTCTTCCTACTCTGAAAAAGCATCCCTTAGTGATGCTTTTTCCAGTGTGTGTTATCCAGTGTGTTACACTCTCTCTCTCTCTGTCGCTCTACTCTGCGGGGGAGCCCTAGCTCTAGTGCTCTGTCTCTATTGCTCGCTCGCTTTGTGGGCTTGGTTCTGCTCTCTTCAAGAGCCCTCTATTCTGTCTCTCGTCCTCTTACTATAGTCGCTGCAAAAATATGGCTCAAAACACTTATGGCACACACATACAAATTGAAAATGTCACACGTATCACAGCTAAAACTGGTGCAGCGAAAACAAAGAAAATGAAAAGATTCATTGTATTAAAGGCGCGGTCGGTGGCAGCTTTAAAAAATCACTGAAAAAAATTGTTTTCATATTTTCATATTTGAAGAAGCCAAGTTATACAATAAAAAGCATTTCAAGAAATTTTTGGGTTAACATTGTCATTTATCTACATTGTTAGAAAAGTATTTAATCTCAAAGCGGAAATAAAATTCATTAACATTAAATCTAAATGATTTTCTTTTTTGCAGCAAAAGTAATTGTTGATGTCGTGTTTCGCAGCCTGAGTAGTAACACGATAACCAAGCTCCACGTCACCTGCAACTGAGAAGGAGAAGAGGCTCTGGTGATGTTTGGGGTCACTTCAATGCCAAAGTCAATGAATAACTCTATGAAGAAAGCTCAGAATTACAAAATCAATAGTAATGGTTACCATAGAGAGAGAGAGAGGGCCCTCCCGTAGAAGGGATGACCCTTATTTATACCTGATCTAGGTTCTGCAACTTATTAAGTGGAAATAAAATGATAATTGAGCATGTAAACTAAGGATATTGGTCTGAAAAAGAGTTACATATGCATATTTATACCATATGTTTACAACAAAAGCACCACAAGGTCAAAATGGGAAATACATGTGAAATAAACACTATCTGCCACTTATCTCACACACTCACTTGACACTTGGAGGAAAAAAGAAGAGCAGAATGAGAACCCTCTCATGCCGTAACCCTTGCTATCTTACATTTCAGATTTCGCACCTTAGAGAACCGCATGGAATTGGAGAGAGCAACAACCTGGAGAGAGAGAGAGAGAGAGAGAGAGAGAGAGAGGCAGGAGCATTGGAGAGGATGAAGAAGGAAAGCTTAAAAAGAAGGATGGGGTGTGCGAAAAGAGGACGTTGGATTTTTGGAAGGGTCCAAAAATCACTTGGAAAATTTTACTTCCAATCTAGGGTTTTTGTTTCCTTTTTTTTTTTTTTCTGTGGTTGATGGATCAATATTTCTCTTTGATTAATAGCTTGATTTCATACTTGATGGGGGTGTAATTTTCATAACCTAGGTCAAGCGAAACCTTTGCGCAGTAGGGTTTCAATTGGGGGTTTGATTTCTTTTTCAGTTTTAACTTGAATTCTCCACAAGTTTCTATCATTCTCATAGATACCGAGACAAGGGTTTCATCTGTATCCTTGTTTGTTCATCATTGATTGAAGGCACTGTGAATGCTTAAGGGATGTAGACCCTAGTCTTAAATTGCATAATGGTTGACGATCTGATATGAACTTTGTTGAGATTATCCAGGAAATATTTTGTTAGTGCTTAAATCATATACATCATCCAAATGCTTTAATCTTGATTGAAATTGCATTTGATAGAAATTATGAATACAAACCTCCACTGGAATTCCTCGGTGAAAAGGCGTTTTAGAACTTCGATTGTAAGTACTGCACTTGTTCTTCTTCATCTGCGCATAGATTTGAGTTTCTTTAGTTTTCTTTTATATACAAATTTTTAGTGTGCATCCAAACCCATCGTATCCTCATTCAAGATTCTTTAGAAAGGCTACAAACATTATTTTCAAATCCTTAAGCTTACGTAATTTGCCCAGTAACCTTAAGTAACTTTGAGCAGCTAAACATTCCATTTTCTTAATCCTATTGATTCCAATAAATAATGACAGAACACTGAATTTGCCATAATCCCTGTGAAATCGACCTTGGGACTCTCACTATACACAAATTAGACACCTTATGCACTTAGGAGGTAACTTAAGAGGAGAGATAAGTTTTTGGCGCCGTTGCCAGGGATTAATGGAAATTTATAGAACTGGCATAGCCTAACAGAGTTAAGGGGTGGCTAAGTGCGAACCTCTTCACACTTTGGTGATCTCTAACCCTGATTCTTTTTTTTTTTCATTTATTTATTTATTGTCTATTTTGTGATTTGTTTGCCTCGTGTTAACTTAGAGTGATAACTAAAAGAAATCAATTGAGATTGGTTAACTACTGCCCTGCCACCATTCTACATCAACCTTGGTGTTTGTGTTGGGATTTTGTATGTCTGTTTGGAGGCGTGACCATTCCTCTAGACTGGTTAGAACAGAATCTGTGACATACTCAGACTATGAATCACTCTCACTTGAGTCATCCACTGATAGTTTTAGTACCATGGTTGAAGAAGAACATGAAGGGAGAAGAGATGTAAACCAAAATAGGACTCTTAAAGACTATTTGCAACCTGTTAGGGCTAGTTCATCCTCATGCATCATTCAACCACTGAATGCTAATAACTTTCACTTAAAGCCTGGTATGATTCCCTTAATACCTCATTTTCATGGGATGGAATTAGAGAACCCATATTTGCACATCAAAGAAGGAAGTTTGTTCAACTTTTATGGATCAAACTTGTACTGAAGAAGTGATCAAACTCAAGTTATTTCCCATTTCTTTAAAAGACAAAGCCAAGACTTGGCTAAATTCTTTGAGGCCTAGGTCCATAGGAACATGGCAAGAGATGCAGACAGTCTTAAAAAAATTCTTTCCTTTGCACAGAACCAATGCACTGAAGAGGCAGATCATGAATTTTGTCCAAAAAGACACTGAAACCTTTTATCAGTGCTGGGAGAGGTTCAATGATTTACTCAATGCTTGTCCTCACCATGGGAACGAAAACTGGAGGACAATAAGCTTTTTCTATGAGGGTTTACAACCTAAGATGAGACAATTCGTGGAGACTATGTGCAATGGAGAGTTCTTTAATAAAGAACTAGAAAAGGCTTTCGAGTACTTTGATTACCTGTCTGAAAATGCCCAGTCATGGGATGTTTCAGATGCATATGATAGAATTGAACCTTTAAAAATAACTAGAGGGGGGAAATACAACTTGAGAGAGGTGGATGATTTGCATGCTAGAGTATCTATGCTTTCTAAGAAATTGGAAACCATAGATACAAACAAAGTAAATGAAGTTCAAGTCATTTAGAAAATTCCAGAAAAATGTAATATCTGTGAAGAAATAGGACATGTCACTAGTGACTGCCCTATTATCCAGCTTTTAAGGAAGTTCTTCTAGATCAATCCAACTCTGTTAATTTTATCTCTAAATCTTTTCCAAGTCCATTTTCAAACACGTACAATCCCAATTGGAGGAACCACCCAAATCTGAGCTGGAGGAATGAGCAACCAGCTCAGCCCCCCAGTCATGCACCTAGCCCACATCCAGCTACATCAGGATCATCTCAATATCCTGCTGTAGCAGGTTATGGGCAGAGGAGGAACCTCGAAGAGACTGTCCAGCAAATGGGAACAACCCTCCAGCAGTTCATGCAAGGGCAAGCAGTAATAAATAAACAAAATGCTCAAACCTTTAATGACATCAGAGGAACCTTGACCAAACTTTTTGCAACCATGAACATCCAGGAGAAGGGGAAATTTCCTGCCCAGCTGCAATCCAATCTTCAAGGTCAAATCCACCAAGTGTCAGAAATGGGAGAGGGCTCTAACTTGAAGCAAGTAAAGGCTGCCACCTCCTTAAGGAGTGGTAAAACTTTTGAGAACCTTATTCCTAAGAGCACAAGTGGTAAGATTTCTAACCCTATACCTGTTCAAATTGAGGAAGCTACTCATCAAGTACCAGCACCTTTCCCTACTAGGCTAACAGTTTCTCATAAAGAAAAAAATCAAGCTGAGATCTTAGAAGTGTTCAAACAAGGATCAATATATCCTTACTTGATGCAATTCAACAAATTCCCACTTATACCAAGTCTTTAAAGAACCTGTGTACAGTTAAAAGGAAGTTGAGTGTGAAGAAAAAAGCATTTCTCATTGAGCAAGTCAGTGCCATAATTCAACACAACGCACCTCCTAAATTTAAAGACCCTGGTCCCCTACTATTGCTTGCATAATTGGGAGTTCAAAAATTGGCCATGCCTTACTCGACTTAGGATCTAGTGTCAATTTGTTGCCTTACACTGTATATGAGAAACTAGGGCTGGGAGAATTAAAATCAACCTCCATAACCTTGCAATTAGCTTATAGGTCGATTAAAATACCAATGAGAGTGGTAGAGGATGTTCTAGTTCAAGTTGATAAATTCTATTATCCTGTAGATTTTGTTGTCCTTGACATGAATTTATCTGTAAATTCAGTTTTTCAAACCCCCATAATTTTGGGAAGACCATTTTTGGCTACCTTTAATGCTTTAATAAACTGCAGAAGTGGGGTTCTGAAACTCAGTTTTGGTAATATGACTTTGGAACTTAATATATTTAATCTGTGCAGACAACCTCAGGAAGTGGAGGAGCCTCAAGAAGTGAATCTGTTGGAGGCCATCATTGCAGAATATTTCCCTCTAATTACTGAAAATTTTGGAGAAGGTTTTGAAACACTGGAACCTGTTGACCAACCACTGCCTGTGTTTCATGTACGACAATCAGCAGCATGGATGCCCAAGGTTGAGCAGCTAGGCCCAGCACAACCAACAAAGGAGGTAGACAAGGAGCAGGTCCCAGCTTTGGACCTCATGCCCCTACCCACAAAATTCAAGTATGTTTTTCTAGGACCTAATAGCACTTTACCTGCAGTTATATCTTCTTGTCTAACTAATAAACAAGAAGAAGAGCTATTGAAGGTCATTACAAAACATAAAAATGCCATAGGCTGGACCTTGGCTGACATTAAGGGCATAAACCCTTTTATTTGCACTTATAAGATTTACCTGGAGGAGGATTTCAAACCTTCTAGAGAAATACAAAGAAGGCTCAATCCTTTAATGAAAGAAGTTGTTAAAAAGGAGGTCCTTAAACTATTGGATGTGGGTATTATTTCCCCCATCTCTAATAGTAGGTAGGTTAGCCCCATACAAGTGGTTCCAAAACAATCTGGGCTGACTGTAATAAAAAATGAAGAAAATGAGTTCGTCCCCACAAGGGTAACTACAGGCTGGAGAATGTGTATTGACTATAGGAAGCTTAATGCTTCCACTAGGAAAGACCATTTTCCATTGCCATTTCTTGACCAACTCTTGAAGAAGGTAGCTGGACATGCATTTTATTGTTTCCTAGATGGGTTCTCAGTCTATTATCAAATTGAAATAGCACCTGAGGACTAAGAAAAAACTAATTTCACATGCCCATTTGGAACCTTTGCATTTAGAAGAATGCCTTTTGGGTTATGTAACGCCCCAACAACTTTTCAAAGGTGCATGCTCAGTATTTTCAGTGATTTAATTGAGAATGGTTTAGAAGTCTTCATGGATGATTTCTCGGTTTTGGGAACACTTTTGAGAAATGTTTGACCAATTTGCAAGCTATTTTGGCCAGGTGTGAGGAGAAAAACTTGCTGCTCAATTGGAAAAAGTGCCATTTTATGGCTCAGCAGGGTATAGTATTAGGACACATAGTGTCCTCAAAGGGTATTGAAGTGGATAAATAAAAAATAGACCTGATTTCTAAGCTACCCACATCTAAAACTGTGAAGGACATTAGGTCATTTTTAGGATATGCTGGATTTTATAGAAGATTTATACAAGGGTTTAGCTCAATTTCTAAACTCTTGTGTAAATTGCTTATGCATGACATGAGTTTGAGTGGACAACAGAACATCAAAAAGCATTTGACCAGCTCACACACATACTCACTACAGCCCCTATAATGCAACCCCCAGACTGGTCCCTCCCCTTTGAAATCATATGTGATGCCAGTGACTTTGTCATAGGTGTTGTCTTAGGCCAGTGTAGGGACAAACTACCCTATGCAATTACTATGCCAGTAAAACATTAAATGTGGCTCAGAAAAATTACTCCACAACAGAGAAAGAATTGCTGGCCATTGTATTTGCTCTAGAGAAATTCAGAACCTACATTATAAGGTCACCTGTAGTTGTCTTTACAGACCATGCAGCTTTGAAATATTTGTTTACAAAAAAAGATGCTAAACCAAGGCTGATATGAACCCGCAGGAATGGAATCCCTTGAACCCACAATCAATTTGAAAACACACCCAAGAAAGTCAAACTCAAGTCAATGGATGGAGAATCTAGACCTGATGAGAACTCGTTTCAAGAATCTATATTATATTAAAATCTATACCCGTTGAAGAACCCGTCTCAAGAACCCAGATTACAAGGAGGAACGCCACAAAGGTTGTGATTTACCTTTGATAAGTTCAGAAGTGAACTCGTTTTAAGAACCTAGATTATATTAAAATCTAGACCTGTTGAAGAACCCGTCTCAAGAACCCAGATTACAAGGAGGAACGCCACAAAGGTTGTGATTTACCTTTGATAAGTTCAGAAGTTCAATTAAGAACAAGAGAAGTAAAACTCAACTCACAATAAATAAATTCATCAAATTTCATAAACTGATTAAAATGAGGCTACAAAGAGTATTTAAAGGAAAACCTAATTGAAACCCTAGCCCAAAATAAACCCTTGCTTCCAAAAAGACCCTCAGATGAACAGTGCCACATGAACAGTACCGGCTACAGTAATCGCTACAGTACCTCTCTTCAAAACCCTAGTTCCTAAAATTGTAACTTTCCAAATAAGCCCTTGGCCAAAATACAAGGCTTTTCCAAAACCATAGTTCAAAAGAAATCAAACATATGTGGACCAAATATCCTTAAGCCCACTTATTCTAAACTAATAAAATAAATATTTTAACAAATTAAAAGCCATCAATAACAATAGGCCTAAATAGTCTAAGTCATGTTTTCCTCTGCTTGTATCAAATAAATCAAAATTGGATCTTCTTCATTTAAGCCCATCTTGAATGTTGGGCTCTTGCTAGACTCACACCAAGTGGATTGCACCAATCCTTGCATCGCCTCCTTCATCTTCTTGGCTCTTGAGCTTGTAATTGGCCCATCTTCTTCATTGGCCCAGTGACTTTGCCATAGGTGCTGTCTTAGGCCAGTGTAGGGACAAACTACCCTATGCAATTACTATGCCAGTAAAACATTAAATGTCGCTCAGAAAAATTACTCCACAACAGAGAAAGAATTGTTGGCCATTGTATTTGCTCTAGAGAAATTCAGAACCTACATTATAGGGTCACCTGTAGTTGTCTTTACAGACCATGCAGCTTTGAAATATTTGTTTACAAAAAAAGATCCTAAACCAAGGCTGATTAGATGGGTGTTGCTCTTGTAGGAATTTAATATCACAATTCAAGACACAAAGGGAGTGGACAACGTTGTGGTTGACCATCTGTCTAGAATAGCTGTCACTAAATCTGATTTTTCTTTGCCAATTTCTGAATCTTTTCTAGATGAACAAATACTTTTAGTTGAGAATACACCATGGTATCCTGACATTGTCAATTTCTTGGTAACAGGGAAAACACCTCCACATTGGAGTACTTAGAATCTCAAAAGGTTCAAATCAGAGGTAAAGTATTTTTTTATGATGACCCTTACCTGCTTAAATACTGTTTTGATCAAATAATCCGTAAGTGCGTCCCTGACAATGAGATATCTTCTGTCCTATCTACTTGTCACAATGGGGCTTGTGGGGGCCACTTTTTTGCAAAGAAAATAGTGGCTAAAATCCTACAATCTGGTTTGTATTGGCCCCATATGTTTAAAGATGTTTTTGAATTATGCATGAGTTGTGAGCCATGTCAAAAACTAGAGGGGATAACTAGGAGGAATATGATGCCCTTGCACCCAATCTTGGTTTTGGAAATTTTTGAGTACTGGGGTTTAGATTTCATGGGCCTATTTCCCCCATCTTTTGGGTATGTTTATATTTTGGTGGTTGTAGGCTATGTGTCCAAATGGGTGGAAGCCATCCCTTGTAAAAAGAATGACCACCAAGTCGTGCTCAAATTCATAAAAGACAACATAGTGTCCAGGTTTGGTATGCCTCGGGCTATCATCAGTGATAATGGAACACATTTTTGTAACAGACCACTAGAATCACTTTTAAAGAACTATGGGATCCATCATAAAGTATCCACCCCTTATCACCCACAAACCAATGACCAAGTGGAATTAGAGGAGCTTAGGAGGGATGCATATGAGAATTCTAAGTTGGGTCTTACATGATAGGAACATCCTTAGGAAAAATTTTGAGCCTAATCAGCAAGTCTTGCTATACAATTCTAGGTTTCATCTATTCCCTGGAAAACTAAGATCTCGGTGGAGTAGCCCATACCTTGTAAAATCAATTTCTCCTCATGGTGCCATAGAAATAACAAATCCTCAAAATGGTAATAGTTTCAAGGTGAATGGTCAGAGATTAAAACCATTCTTAAGGACTTATGCACCAGAAATTTCATCCATCCCATTACAGGAACCAATAGTCAATTGACTAAGTTCCAATGCAGACTGCAAGTTTCAGTAATTCTACTTAGTTTTGGTTGTTTTCTTCTTCTTTCTTTCTTTTCTTTGCTCACTCCCTTTTACTGATTTTCTTTCTTCAAAGCTATTGGTTT
>QEOT01122875.1:16152-38966 GCA_003123785.1 Pterocarya stenoptera
AAAAAAAAAAAAAACTATCACAAGGGGAAAAAATGCTGAAACACTTCTTAGGTATGACTAGAAAAGAACTGTCTGAATCATGAGTTCATAGATACATAAGAACTTTGAAGTAGCTTAGTTAAGAAGATCATATAATAAAGTAACACTTGAACAAAGGAAATAGTGAACACTTTGTTTAAATTCCAAACTGTTTCCTTTGCAAATTAGGACATATAAAAGTCACACTTCTTCTACGAGGATTATAATAAAAGGGGGGGGGGGTTGCAGCCGAGCATACCTTAATGAAACACATCTTAATGGTTTACCAAAAAAAAGAAATGATAACTGAGAAAAGAGAAAAACCAGAGATCTCTCTCTCAAAAAAAAAAAAAAAAAAANAGCAAGAAAAGAAATAAAGAAGCCTTTTAAAGTGTGATAGTGTGAAAGCCAACAAATCAGTGGTTTTGAATTAAGGATAGGGGTCATTCCTTATGAAAAGCTGTTACCACAAAATAACTTGGTAGAAGATGGGGTGCAACTCTAAATGACCTAGGAACAACACTGATCACATTTTGGGATGTGCAACTACATTATTGGTTTCCTTTGCGTAAGTATTGTTATATTACATGAAATTCTAAAATGAGAAACAATCTGAACTGTGGAATTAATGACTTATGCTTCTGACAAGTTCTCAGATGGGAAAACCTTAGAAGAGTGAACTCTTCATCCCTTGTTTATTGCTCCTTTGCTAAGTGACTAACAAAAAGCTGGTTGAGGGGTGTGATTAAGTGGAAATAAAATGATAATTGAGCATGTAAACTAAGGATTTTGGTCTGAAAAAGAGTTACATATGCATATTTATATCATATGTTTACAACAAAAGCACCACAAGGTCAAAATGGGAAATACATGTGAAATAAACACCATCTACCACTTATCTCACACACTCACTCGACACTTAGAGGAAAAAAGAAGAGCAAAATGAGAACCCTCTCATGCCGTAACCCTTGCTGTCTTACATTTTAGATTTCGCACCTTAGAGAACCGCATGGAATTGCAGAGAGCAACAACCTGGAGAGAGAGGCAGGAGCATTGGAGAGGATGAAGAAGGAAAGCTTAAAAGGAACGAATCCATGACTGGGCATGCACAGTCGTCCGCGTGCAGTTGGGCATCCTGTTCGGCTCTCTATGATAGGGCTCGCAAGTTGTTGAGTCCCGAGACGTTCTTCTCGTCACCTCTGAGCTTGGTGTCAAAAGGTCCTCCCGGGTTGGTTTGCGCTCGGTACCTGATCCTCTAGCCCGGGGTCTCTGGCTTCCATCCTTGGGCTTGGGATTCCATAGCTCAGCCTTCTTGGGCCGGGGTCCTTCTGGGATGGGCCCTCTCTTACAGTAATTTTGCTATTTTATACAAATTTTGAAGTAAGTTAATGTCAGTTTTTCAATAACTCATAGTTTGTAGGCAAAGGCAATAATGAATTATGAGACAATAGTTCACCAAAGAAAAATATAGTTAAAAGTATTATTTTTTGTTTAAATTCATAGTTCACATGTTATGTTATTTTTATTTTATTATGAGAAATGATATTTGCAGTTGTGGAATGTGCAATGCTGCCTAATTCCTCTTAAAAAAATGAGTAAATAAAGGATCTACTTCAAAAAAAATTAATTTTTTAATAGTAGATCTCACTCTTTTTAAAAAAGATTACATTGCGGTTGCGCACTCCACCACTGTATCTAGTGTGACGCCCTCAGCTCCCACTTGGGATTGGACGGTGATTGAAGTATCAGGACATGCAACTCAACGTTACATACCCCCGTACATGACAGTTAAGATGCATGCTCTTAGAATGTTTCTAGTAGTATATAATAAATCGCTACAGAAATTCATAGAAATCTAAATAAGATTGAGAGCAATTTGTTTCAAAATCATAGTGCTATTAAAACTAAATATCCCAAAATAACTTCATTGTTTAAACACCCAAAATACAATAGGGTACAAAATCAATAACCATTTCCCTCTTTTAACATTTTTATATTTCTTCTCAAAATCCTACAAAGTTTTCTCTATTTTGCCTTGGTATGTTGATGATTTTATGCAATTCCTCGAAAAGCTTGAGCACTTTGCTTATGAATGGATCGCCTCTAACCTATCCTTCAAAGCTGGCTCTGCCGAGCACTCAGGGCTCTTTAGAGCTTCTTTAACTATCGGGGGAGCTGGTCTCTTGCTTTTCTCCATAATTGGTCTCTTGACCTGTCACAACTTCTACCATTCCTAGTGGGGAATGATAGTAGAAACTACCACAGTGAGATTTTGAGAAATCTTAGTAAATTAACACATAACATGCAGGCAGATAAAATAAGCATACAAGGGCAAACCATGAGAATGTATGCACAAACATGTACTTAACCTGAGACCTTAACACATGCATATACGTTACAGAAAATCAAGTTTGACCTTTCTTCTCAGAAAAACACTTATCATATTTTCTTAGCACATATTATTCATGCGATATAATTCTTGTAACATATAGGTGGACACCTCACGGCTCCTCTATGCACCATGGGCTCTCTGCTAGTTACCGCACCACTTCTTGGCCCACTGGACCGATAGTTACTACGTCAGAGCACTTACCATTATGCGGCACTTCGCACTTCCCCTTCACCACATCCATCTTATGGCACCCACTAGTGTTAGGTCCTACCTTGCTCCAAAATTATTTAAGAAGAACCCATTTGAGGTCCACTAATTGTGCTTCGTCGACTTAGGAGTTACTACTTCCAATTTTATGCACTTTAGAGTGGACAGAAGAGTTCCAATAGGACATTCCCACGTCCTAGCATTTGAGGTCGTGAAAAAACATGTAACGAGCTTTTCTTTTTGAAAATAATGCACAACCTGAAATGCATGTGACATGAACTTGGGACTCTTTCTTTTTTCATATGCAACTTCAACATGTAGATGTGTACTATGTAATCATGACATGTTATCAAACAATACACCAAAGCATTTCCTGTTACATCTTGAAAATATTAGAACAGGCAATAACAATCGATGATCAACATGGCAAGAAACAATTTCTTCATCATGCAATGGTTGAAACATCACAAACATGTAAGCATGGCAAACATCACTTCATATACAATACAAGACATACTATCTCATAGATTCATTTTATGCAATCGATATAATAACATTACAAAGATCACACGATATCAATAATAATGCAAAGTTCACACCTCATATACAAACATTATCCGATAGTAGGTTAAGAGTCAACTTACAAATATCCAAAGTAAAATAAAAATTTCACGATCAAACAAGCTAAAAATATAATTTAAACTATTAGACGTAGTGACAAATTGACAATACAAAACCCTAATCCGAGTAGGTGTATGTGTGTGTGGGGCATCTATCGTTTACTCCCTCATGGTTTGTACAGCTTCTTCCATGGCTAGAATGGCTCTCCATGTACTCGTCCTAGATGAAGTTGCCCTAGGTTATATGATGTCCATTGCCTCTTTAACAAGGCGTGGTCATGGGGCTTTACTAACGATGCATGGCGTGTGCATGTATGTGAGTGTGGGTGTGTGCAGTTCCATGCATGGTGTTTTCTCTTTCTTAACCGAAGGTTTGCCAAATGAACAAATCCTAACTCAACCCTAGTAGTGGCCAATTCTTTCATCCTCCTTAGAGCCCCATTTTTATTAGTGTTTGCCTGGTGAAGGTTCAGCTATTTTCTTGTGAAAACTCAAATTCCTAAATGTGTTTGTGCAAGTGGACTTACGAATCTAAGTGGCTGCATGTGTGTGGATGAAAATGGTTGAAGTAGAGGGTTCGAGTGGTTCTTACCGTGCGAACTCCTTCTCCTTAGGTGGATTCTCAGCTTCCTTCTTCCCTCATGTGGTTGGTTGGATGAAGATGGGTGATACGTACACGATGTTTGGTTGGTGAGAAACGGTGAGAAAGTGGAGAGGTGAGCTTCTTTCCAAGGTGAGAGAGAGAGAGAGAGAGTGAGAGAGAATCCAAAAATGAAATTGGCAGTGTCCCCTTGGTGTGCCCTTTTCGGGTACTGACTCTTGAGTTTTCCTTTATATAGACCTCCAAGTTCCTATTTTCCCATGACATAGAGAATCTCGAAAGTTGGATGCATGAGTGCCATGTGTCACTAGTCCCATAGCCTTGACCGAAACCCTTCCCCTTGTTCTTCAAGGTTGTTCTTCCTTGGGAAGTCCAAGTGACCTATATGCTTGAGTAATAAGTGGCTTGCCTTCTTTCTTAAGAAATCCGAATCCCTAAGTGCCCTTAGGACGTATAACACAAGGTGGTCTAGGTTCATTGAACCTTTGGGGCATGTTGGTCTTTCGACGAAACCCTAATCCTAGACTTTGGCTTCTTAGGCATGTGCATGCTTGTCAAGTGGCAAGTGGCATGTAGGGGCTTGTGTGTTTGTGCCCCTTTGTTGTCCCTATCTAGCTCTTCCCTCTCAAAGATTCTTCTAGATCCTTTATGGGTGTATGCGTGTGTTTCTCATGCATCTTTTCCTTTTCCTCACACATTTCTTCCTATTTCCCATCATTACCTTTTTCTAGAAAACTTCAATCATAGTGCATGCATGACACTTGGCTAAGTGTTGGTTGATCTCCACTAGGTAGGCATGAAGCTTACTTGGCTAAAACCCTAAGGCCTCTTGGGAACTTGTGCAAGTGTCTCTTGATATCTCCCATGCGCCTCTCCCACTTCTCCCACTTTTGAGTCTAGGTTCAAATTAAGGGTGTAACCAGTCCGGCTTTGGACAAAATTTGGGACCAAACCGTTATGCACCGGTTTATCATTTTCAAGAACCGATTTCGTACCCGTTACCCCCTATGTCGGTACTTCTAGTTTGGTCCGGTTTTAATATACTATATTATATATTATATATAATAGTATATTATAATATATAATACTATAGTGATATATTATAGTATATTATAATATATAGTGATATAGTATTAATATAACTGTTAATACAATAGACTATAGTGATTTTAGATTTTAAAATTTAATATTATATTAATTATTAATTTATCATATAATATAAAACTATTTTATATATAATTATATATTATATATAAAAATTATATAAAATATAAAAAATTATAATATATATATGAACTGGTTCAGTCTAGTCCGGTTTTAGAAAAAAAAAATCGAAACCGGATCTATTTTGACCCGTTTTAAGAAAAATAAAACTGGTACCAAACCAAACCCACCGGTTCAGTCGATCCCGTCCGGTTCACCCATTTACCGGTTCTTTTTTTACACCCTTAGTTCAAAACATTTAAGGGATGAGTTTGCATGTGTGACAAGTGGCATGTGAGTGGGTAAGTGGGGTGTGTGCCCTAGGTGTGCCAACCCTCCCATGCCCCTCTCTTCCTTTAGCTTCTTTTAGAAGCTCTCATGCATGGTTGCCAAGTGGCAACAAGATGCTTACCAAGAAAGCCTCTTTCCTAGGTTTCAAATAATGGGATTCCTAGGGAAAGAGCAAAACAACCATTTCCTCTTCTATGTTGGCACCACCATGCCCTAACCCTAGTTAGGGTTTTGACTATTTCCCAAATTGCCCTTTCCTAGGCCGAGTACCACCTACCTCTTGTAAGTCGCTACTGGGCTTGGACGCTTGGGCTACTTGGCCCAATTGATTTCTTCAGGATTTTAGCTAGTCAAATTGGGCAAAAAATTCTAACCAACTAAAATTAAAAATAAATTAATTAGCAACAATTTTGGCAAAAAAATTCAGGTCGTCACATCCTTCCCCCTTAAGAAAAGATTTCGTCTTCGAAATAGCCATCATAATTATCAACTGAGAACAACTTGCTACAACAATAAGGATGTTAATTATACTCAAAATTTTACCTCTCTTACTAGCTGCCGTTGAATCCTCAGATGATGAGGGGGATGTACTTCATCCTCCTTTTCTGTAACCGAGTCTTGCGACGTGTAGAATATTGCATCCAAATCGTAATCATAATACATATTCACCCTTTTCTCATTCAACGTATGTTCTATTGTAAGTTCAATATCTTCTATGGGTTGTCCTTCCTCACGGAGATGAATACAATCCATATAGGTATTCGTGGTCTCGAAAGGCGTATGTATATCTACTGGCATGAGCTTCTATAGAGCGACTAGTCTCTGCCTTTTATTAAGCCCGAGTAATCACATTCTCGTAGCATCCTTTCACATTAACGGGCCGTATGGGGGTTGCCACTCTTAATGAGGCAACGCTCGTCATAGAAAAATATCCCCTCTAAAATCTGCGTACAACACATGAGTGCGATGATGCTCAAATTTCTCCATTTGCTGCTAGTGAGCTGCCATCATTCGATCTCTTCTTTTGCGACTACACTCTCGCATTTCTCTAATTCTGGCTACTGACAACACAGACATACGTGCGATTTTTCTAGTTCTTGCCATGCCCTATTATCAAGGGTATGGTATGCAAATATAACGTTACTAACAACGATAAAAGATCAGAAAAGTAGACAAAGTCTTTTATTCAAACATACCAGAGTACAATTAGTCAAATATAGAATTCCTAGCAAACAATTAAATCTAAGATACAAACAAGTGAGGGTATTTCATCCTCATTGAATCCTCTATTTCCCAGGTTGCTTCTTGAAAGTTCGGATTATTCCAAAGTACTTTAACTAAAGGTATTATTCGGTTCCTTAGTTCTTGTTTCTTATGATCTACAATTTGCACAGGCCATTCCTCGTATGATAGGTTGGGTTGGGGCTAAATAATGCTAGGTTCCATCACGACTAGTCGTCTTTCTCTAAAACTATTTTTTAGAGAAGATATGTGAAACACATCATGTATACCCTACATTACGGTTGGTAGATCCAATCGATAAGCTACAGATCCAATTCGTTCCATGATTTCATAAGGTCCTACATACCAGGGACTCAACTTTCCTTTTTTGCAAAATCGGACCACTCCCTTCATTAGCGATACCTTAACATACACCCAGTCTCCTACAATAAATTCCAACTTCTTCCTCGGTTGTCAGCATAACTTTTCTATCGATTATGGGCCCCTTACATCATTTCTCTAATCAATGCTACTTGCTTTCAAACTTCTTGTAGGTATTATTTGGGCCCTAATATCTTATTTTCTCCGAATTCATACCAATACAATGGGGACCTACATTTTCTTCCCTACAATGCCTCATAAGGTGCCATTTGAATCATGGCCTGAAAACTGTTATTGTAGGCAAATTCTATCAAAGGCAGGTGTCCTTCCCAATCACCACTTAGTTCCAACACACAAACCCGAAGCATATCCTCCAACGTTTGTATCGTACATTCCGTCTGTTCATCTGTCTGTGGATTATATGCACTGCTAAACATTAAAGCGGTGCCTAGCAACCTTTGCAAACTTTTCTAGAAATGCGAGGTGAATCGCGTATCTCTATCGGACACTATGGACTTGGGTACTCCATGCAGTTGAACTATCTCCTTAACATATATATCTTGGAGACTTTATCCATAGAGTTTGTGTTGGCTATGGGTAAAAGGTATGCAGTTTTTGTCAATTAGTCAACTACCACCCATATGGAGTTCTTTCCCATCGACGTCCTTGGCAAGCTTACCATAAAATCTATAGATATGTCTTCCACTTCCACTCCAGGATGGGTAACGGTTGTAACTCTCCTGCTGGCTTTTGGTATTCGGCTTTCACTAGTTGGCAAACCGGACATTTTGTCACAAATTCTGCTACATCCGTCTTCATTCCATTCCACCAAAAATGTCATTTTAGATCCCGATACAACTTTGTATTACCAGGATGAACAATATAAGGGGTACAGTGTGCTTCCCTCAATATTTTCTCCTTTATCTCCAGAACTGCGAGAATTATCTTCCTCCTGATTCTAGGACCTTCTGCTGAAATTTATTGAGCTTCTAATTCTTTTGTTTTGTCCATCTAGGATCTCCACATTGTTGAGTAGTACGATCTCTTGCTCTATTTCCAACACGACATCTCTTGGCGGACTCCCAATCAATAGACTCCTCATGCTCGCCAATAGAGATGGTGGGTCTGTTTGAGCATTATGGCTAAGGGCATCTGCTACCACATTAGTCTTTCTGGGATGATACTTTATTTCACATTAATATTCACTGATCATCTCAACCCATTTTCTTTGCCTAATATTCAAGTTCTTCACTAAGCATGTACTTGAGACTCTTATGATCTATGAACACTTCGCACGTTTCTTCGTACAGGTAATCTCTTCAAATCTTAAATGCGAAAACTACTATAGCTATTTCTAGGTCATGGATAAGGTAATTCTATTCATGATCCTTGAGTTGTCACGATCCGTAAGTGACGACTCGTCCTTATTGCATCAGTACACATCATAATCTCATCTTGAAGGCATCACTATAGACCATATAAGGCTTATGAGGCTCGGGTAATGCTAACACTGGGGTTGTGGTCAATCTTCTCTTCAACTTTTGAAAACTCCTTTCACATTTCTCGCTCCGAATGTACTTAGCGTTTTTCTTGGTTAACGCTGTAAGGGGTCAAGAAAATTTAGAAAATCCTTCTACAAATCTCAGGTAATATCCTACAAGACCTAGAAAACTACTTATCTCATAGGCATTCATCGGCTTCTGCCATTTGGTTATGGCTTCTATCTTAGTAGGGTCTACGGCTACTCCCTTACTAGATATTACATGTCTCAGAAACCTCACCCCTTGAAGCCAAAATTCACATTTACTGAGTTTGGCGTAAAGATGGTGCTCCTGTAATGTCTCCAATACTAACCTCAAATGTTCCCTATATTCTTCATCACTTCGGGAATAGATTAGAATATCATCTATAAAAACCACCATGAAACTATCCAAGTACTGCCTAAAAATGCAATTCATCAAGTCCATAAATGTTGCTGAAGCGTTAGTCAATTCAAAAGGCATCACCTTGAACTCGAAGTGCCTATAACGAGTTCGGAAAGCAGTTTTAGGAACATCCTGCTCCCAGATCTTGAGCTGGTGATATCCTGATCGTAAATCTACCTTAGAAAATACTAAAACTCCTCACAACTAGTCCAATAGATCATCAATCCGTGGCAGGGGGTACCTGTTCTTGATGATTACTTTATTTAACTCCTAGTAATCAATGCACATCCTTATAAATTCATCTTTCTTCTTCACAAACAGGATTGGTGCACCCCAGGGGGATGAGCTAGGTTGGATAAATCCCTTATCTAGGAGTTCCTCTATTTGAACCTTTAGTTCATTCAATTTCACCAAGGCCATTCTATAAGGTGCCTTGTGCACAGGGGCCATTGCTGACTCCAATTCTATAACTAACTTCATCTCTCGATTCGGGGCTAACCTGGGCAACTCATCAGTAAAAACCTTAGGAAAATCTTCTATCACAAGTATTCTTTGTACTCCCATTGTCTCCTCGATCTTATCCGTTGCAACCAAAAGATACGCGGAAGCTCCTTCCAGCATACTCTTCTTGATTTCGCAGGTCGTGGCTACCATCAGAGCTAACTCGATCATCTCCCCCATATAACAGATCCTATCTCTGGTAGGTAGGTCAATACCACATCCCTCCTTCGACAATCTATCTTGGCATAATGCCTGAATAACCAATCCATTACTAGGATCAAATTGAATTCCATTGGATGGAAGATGATTAAGTCGACTTTCAATATTAGGCCCGCGACCTCCAAAGAACAATCTTTAACTACACATGTTCAACCAACTACCTTTTCGTCTAGAATAGCTACGCATTCAATCCACATTGTCGTACGCAATTAGAAGATACAAAAGATCGTGATTCTCTAGAATCAAACAAAGCACAAGTTGTGTATTGCAACAAATTAACCTTACCAGTAATTACTCCCACGTCAGTGGCTTCATCAGCCTCTAGATCTACCTCTATTGCAGCGATGGCATATACTTTAGCATTTACTGGGGTCCTTGGGTTCCCACGAGGTGCTGCTCCTCCATGTGTGGTACGCAAACAATCTCCAATTAAGTGGTCTGCCTGACCACATCTAAAACATGCTTCGATGATTAAGCGACATTGCCCACTATGCCTTCATCCACACTGTCGACAAGTTGGTGGCATAACGGGTGTCGGATTCCCTACCATTATTTCATTTCCTTTATCCATCGTGGCGGGAACTCTTTTCTTCTCCATACTCCCTCCGGGTGAGTAGGGCATTCCCCTTTTCCACTCGGTGTTGACTTGAGTGATCAAACTTCGTTGTTTCGCCTCCGTTATCAAAGCAACATTGACCAACTCTTGAAAGTTCTCGGTCTTTAGACACGTGACATGATTTTGAATTTGAGCTTACAACCCTTGAAACTCTGGGCTTGCATCTTCTCTATACCAATCAAGTGTGGAGCAAACCTCCCTAACTCCATGAATCAAGCTGCATACTATTTCACTATTTGATTGCATTGGGTGAGATTGGCAAACTCTAATGCCTTCTATTGCTTAGTCGATTCCGAAAAGAATCGATTATCAAATTCTTTCTTAACTATTTGCCCAAGTAAGAGAAGCTATATCTCCCAATTCTTGGACCAAAAATTGCCACTTGGTGTCCCACTATATGCTGGCCTCCCGTTGAAGTAGGTGTCCAGCATACTGTACCTTTTGTTCTTTGGTACATCCACTAATATCAAAGGTCCTCTCCAAGTCGATAAGACACTTATTGGCTCTCAGGGCTCCCTCCATGCCCATGAAGTTTGGGTACCAATATATTAAGAATCTCTCGAACAGACTTCCGTGATTCTCTCATCTAGGCGGTTCTGCCTAGCATTCTGCCCTTGCACTATCTGGTGCCACACAACCTCCGTCATTTGGTAGATTGCTTCTGCGATTGCTTGTCCTCCTTCCAATGGAGGACTCCTTCCCTCTTGGTCCATTGATCATGGAGAGAAGTCCTCACGTCTTCCACGTGCCATGAACTTCTTTTCTCTTGAAACGCACAAAGTCAAAACTTATCACTCCTATCCCATAATAGGGCAAGTCTTAGCTTTGCTTCTTGACTCATAGCACGCACCGTGCTACACTATGTACGGCCAGAGTTCAAGCCTATAGCTAAAGGATTCAAGCCTAACATTTGGTACCATGTTTCCCTAGGACAACTTGTGGGGTTGTCTAGAGACGTAACTACTTTGATACCACTGTCTGTGACGCCCCCAGCTCTCGCTTGAGATTGGATGGTAACTGAAGTGTCGGGACATGTAAATCAAGGTTACATACTCCCGTACATGAAAATTAAGATGCATGCTCTTAGAATATTTCTAGCGGTATGCAATAAATCGCAACAAAAATTTACATAAATCTAAGTAAGATTAAGAGCAATTTGTTTCAAAATCAGGGTACAATTAAAACTAAATATCCCAAAATAACTTCATTGTTTAAACACTCAAAATACAATAGGGTACAAAATCAATAACCTTTTCACTCTTTTAACATTTTTATGTTTCTTCTCCAAACCTTACAAGGCTTTCTCTATTTTGCCTTGTCCTGGTTGATGATTTTCTGCAAGTCCTCGAAAAACTTGAGAACTTTGCTTATGAACCGATTGGCTACGTCTAACCTATCCTCCAAAGATGGCTCCGTTGAGCTTTCAGGGCTCTTTGGGGCTTCTTTAACTATCGGGGGAGCTAGTCTTTTGCGTTTACCCATAATTGGTCTCTTGACCTGCCACAACTTCTACCATTTGGGGTGGAAAATGGTAGTGAAAACTACCACAATGAGATTTTGAAAATTTTCAGTAAGTTAACACATAACATACAAGCAGATAAAATAAGCATATAAAGGCAAACCATTAGAATGTAAGCATGGACATGCACTTAACCGGAGACCTTAACACATGCATATACACTACAGAAAACCGATGACAGAAAATCATGTTTGACATTTCTTTTCAGAAAAACACTTATCATTTTTTCTTAACACATTATTCATGTCATATAATTCTTGTAACATATAGATGGACACTTTACGACTCCCTTACGCACCGTGGGCTCTCTTCTAGTTACTGCATCACTTTCTGGCTCGCTTGACTAGTAGTGGCCATGTGTGTGTGGATGAAAATGGTTGAAGTAGGGGGTTCAAGTGTTTTTTACCATGCAAACTCCTTCTCCTTGGGTGGACTCTCGACTTCCTTCTTCACTCATGGAGTTGGTTGGATGAAGATAGGTAATACGTGCACGACGTTTGGTTGGTGAGAAACGGTGAGAAAGTAGAGAGGTGAGCTTCTTTCAAGGGTGGACAAGAGAGAGAATCAAAATGAAATTGGCAGAGTGTCCCTTTGGTATGCCCTTTTTGAGCACTGGCCCTTGAGCTTCCATTTATATAGACCCCTGAGTTTCATTTTCCCATGACATAGAGAATCTCAAAAGTTGGATGCATGAGTGTCATGTGTCACTAGTCCAATAGCCTTGACCGAAACCATTCCCCTTCTTCTTCAAGATTGTTCTTCCTTGGAAAGTCCAAGTGAACTTTATGCTTGAGTGATAAGTGGCTTTCCTTCTTGCTTAAGAAAACTAAATCCCTAAATGCCCTTAGGGCATGTAACACAAGGTGGTCTAGGTTCAATAAACCTTTAGGGCATGTTGGTCTTTTGACGAAACCCTAATCCTAGACTTTGGCTTCTTAGGCATGTGCATGCTTGGCAAGTGGCAAGCGGCAAGTGGCAAGTGGCGTGTATGGGTGTGTGTGCTTGTTGCCCTTTGTAGTCCCTCTCTGGCTCTTCCCTCACAAAGATTCTTCTAGAACCTTGATTGGTGTGTGCGTGTGTGCCTCATGCGTCTTTTACTTTTTCCCACTCATTTCTTCCTCTTCCCCATGCATCTCTTTCTCTTCCCCATCATTACCTTATTCTAGAAAGCTTCAATCCTTGTGCATGCATGACACTTGGCTAAGTGTTGGTTGGTCTCCCATAGGTAGGCATGAACCCCTTGGCCGAAACCCTAAGGCTTCATGGGAACTTTTGCAAGTGTCACTTGATATCTCCCATGTGTCTCTCCCCCTTCTCCCACTTTTGAGTCTATGTTTAATTATTTAATGCATCTAAAAGATGAGTTCGCATGTGTGCCAAATGGCATGTTAGTGGGTGAGTGGGGCGTGTGCCCAACGTGTGCCGACCCTTCCATTCCTCTCTCTTCCTTTTGCTTCTTCTAAAAGCCCTCATGCATGGTTGCCAAGTGGCAACGAGGTGCTTATCAAGAAAGTCTCTTCCTTATGTTTCAAATGATGAGATTCCTAGTGAAAGAGCAAACCAACCCCTTCCTCTTCCAAGTTGGCGCCACCATGCCCTAACCCTAGTTAGGGTTTCTCCTATTCCCCAAATTGCCCTTCCCTGAGCCGATTACCTCCTACCCTTTATGGGTCTCTACTGGGCTTGGACGCCTGGGCTACTAGGCCCAAGTGATTTCTTCAAGATTCTAGCTAGTCAAATATTGGGCAAAAAATTCTAACTAACTAAAATTAAAAACAAATTAATAAGCGAAGATTTTCGCAAAAAAATTTAGGTCATCACATCTAGCATTACTTATTTATTATTGGATTATGAAGATAGATTGTCATGATTATTACAAGTTCTTTTTTATAATTATACTATTATTTTTAGTGTTGCCTAAAGAACTTATTTCAACACCTCATTCACAAGTATATTATGGGTTTGAAGCATTCAAGTGAAATAATGGGTTGTTGGGGAATTAAGCCCCAGGCCCATGCTCCTTAGGAATTAGGGTTGTTGTGGCTTGCCATTCGGCCCAAGTGACATGAGCATTTGAAAAATGTGAAATTTATAAAAAGAGTTAAATTTTATTCTATGGTCCTGCACACATACCGATTACGTGACATAATCAAATCATAAATTTTATTTTTTTAATTTGAAAAATGCCAGATCTATTTGAAAATGCAATTCCTATCCCATAAATGAGCCCTAAATCCCGATACCTACCAAATGTTTTTAACCCAATCTCCCCCAAATTCCAAAAATAAATCCCAACCTCCCTAAATTTCCAAACCCCAGACTCAACTCCATTTCAAAGTCCAACCTGCATCCTTTTGTCAAACTTGCTAAATCAACTTTGCTGCTCCATATGTATTGGCTACTACAACTCACTAGTTGCTCCAACCAAATGGAGGGGTACCAATTCAGGTTATGACATTTTATAATGACAAGCCCAAAAGAGATTCAATGAGAGTATTTGGTTCAAACATTCAAAATATTAAGGATCTAGAGTTCCTTCTTTCATCTTCCTAGTTGAATATGAGATTTGAATCTCAAAGCTTCAAACAAGAGAGTTTTAGTCTGAATCCCTAAGTTTCAAAAGAGAGTGAGTTTTCAAGGGAGGGAGGGAGGGAGGGAGAGAGAGAAGGAACACAAATTTGAGGAGGAAGCGAGTATAATTTTTTTTTTAGATTTTTTACGTGGCAGTCCATATTATAAAAAAATTATTTGGATAAATTCTAGGCGTTCAAATTTGAGACAAATTCTTTAAAAAAAAGTGGCGCATTAGAAAAATTGAGTTCCACTTTTTTTTAAAGGTAATAGACTCCAAAACTACAACTTTCTTTTTAAATCTAATATTTTTGGGATTTAAAAAAATTGAATTATTTTTTATGTTTTATTTGAAAATTTGAAAAAGTTGTAATGATTAGATAAAAAAATTGAAAATTTGAAATTGAGAAATATTTGTGTTTGTGGTGTTTAGATATTGAGATATGATGAGAAACTCTTGATATCCAAACTAGGTCTAAAAGGAACTTTGTCTGTATTGTTCATGAGTTTATTCGGTGTACACAGGGATACCTAACTTTAGCAAAATGCGATCTCTGACTCTCTACTAGTTAAAAAAGAAAAAACTGATAAAATGAGTTTTTTACTTAATACATGCAACTAAATATAGAACTATTTTTTTTTTATCCCACATGTCCAAAGCCTATCAACGTCACTAACATAATATTTAGGACCTTGGGTAGTGTCTTTTAGGACTTTAATGCTCGATATTATGAATTGGCCATTTATGGGCATATAACAGGATATTCTTGATCCAGAGGACAAAAGGTATTGAACCGAGACACGTTTGAAAATATCTTTACTCGAAGAAATGGGCATACTTTTCACACCAAAAATATAAATATTTTAGCTATAAAGAGATCCTATAAAATTAAATCTACAATCTGATGTAGTTTGATGTGATACGTTAAATTATAAAATTAAGTTTATTATAAAATGTTGAGAACTTGACAAATGAAACTAAAATCTGGAAGATTAGAAAAACAGAGAGAAGAAATGAAAACTATCGTGTATTGCATTACAACTTCTGAAAATTGAATAATTTGGTACAAGTGCTTTTACATGTATTTATATAGATATGAGAAGTGAATAATAGAGATGACTAATAACAGAAATAACTGTCAATGTTCATTCTCTAATTTGCCCTTTATATTTTGACTTTAATTCCATATCTTCTATCTTTGATTCTATTCTCCAAGACCCCCCCCTCAAGATGAGCATGATATTTAGAATGTTCATCTTGCGGAGAGTATGGTGAAAAGGCAAAGAACCAAGTGGTTTTGTAAGGATGTCTACCAGCTGTAGTCGAGATGGAATGTAGAATAACTTGATGAGGTTTTGTTGTAGCTTTTCACGAACTAAATGACAGTCAATCTGGATGTGTTTGGTTCTTTCATGCTGGACTGGATTGGAGGCAATGGACATTGCAGACTTGCTATCAGTATACATCAATGTTGGCTGGGAATGGTGAATTTGTAAATCCTGCAGTGCATAAGCCCACCATTGGACTTCACATGTTATAGCTGCAAGTGCTCGATATTCTGCTTTAGCAGAGGATCGACTGATAGTTACTCGCTTTTTGGACTTCCATGAGATTAATGAATTTCCAAGAAACACTGCAAATCCTGTAACACTTCTCCTTGTATCAATGCACCCTGCCCAATCACTATCTGAGAATGCCTTGAGTTGTAATTCTGATGATGCCGAGAAGAACAATCCCTGACCTGGAGTGGCTTTCAAGTATCTTAATACTCTAACTGCTGCTTGATGATGACTCACAGCAGGCTTAGCAAGGAATTGGCTTAGGACTTGGACTGAATATGCAAGGTCTGGTCTTGTAAGTGTTAAGTATAATAGTCTTCCAATGAGTCTTCTGTAGGCTGATGGATCTTCATACAAATTGGAATCAGTAGCTGTCAGCTTTAAATTGGTCTCCATTGGAAATGCAGCAGGCTTTGCACCAATTGTTCCCGTGTCTTGAAGAATATCCAATGCATATTTCCTTTGGCAGAGGGAAATACCTGCTTTGGATCTTGCTATTTCCAAGCCAAGGAAATATTTTAGTGGCCCCAAATCTTTTATAGTAAATTGATCATGTAGAAACTCTTTTAAGAGTTGAATCTCCTGTAAGCTATCACTGGCCAGCAGCACATCATCAACATAAATCAGCAATGCCATAAATGATGTTGTAGATTTCTTTATAAAAAGAGAGCAATCAGAATTCCCTTGAGTAAAACCATAACTAATGAGAGCAGTGGACAATTTTTCATACCATTTTCGAGATGCCTGCTTGAGACCATAAATGCTTTTCAAAAGTCTACAAACCTTATTTTCTGCATTAGGCATTCCAGGGGGCAGTTCCATGTAAACTTCTTCTTGTAAATCACCATGCAAGAATGCATTGTTTACATCTAATTAATGAAGATGCCAGTTTTTAATTGCAGCCACAGCAAGTATAGTCTAATAGAAGTCACTTTTGCCACAGGAGAAAAAGTGTCAAAAAAATCCAAACCCTCTTGTTGATTATAGCCTTTTGCCACTAATCTGGCCTTGTGCCTTTCTATGCTTCCATCAGCTTTATATTTGACTCTAAATACTCATTTACAACCAATAGTCCGTTTATTTTTAGGTAGAGTAACAAGGTTCCAAGTTTTGTTTAACTCCAAAGCCTCAAGTTCATTTTTCATAGCTTTTTGCCATTCAGGAAATTGTGCAGCCTTTTTATAAGATTTAGGTTCTGGACAGTTTGAAATTGAAGCAAGAAAGACTCTATGAGAGTGAGATAGTCTACTAGAAGATAAGAAGGATGAGATAGGATATGGTTTACCTTTAGAACCATCATTAGAAGAAGTGAGTGGAGTTGCATTTGAAGAAACAAGGAGTTACTCTGATAGCATGTTGAGAACTTGACAAATGAAACTAAAATCTGGAAGATTAGAAAAATAGAGAGAAGAAATGAAAACTATCGTGTATTGCATTACAACTTCTGAAAATTGAATAATTTGGTACAAGTGCTTTTACTTGTATTTATACAGATATGAGAAGTGAATAATAGAGATGACTAATAACAGAAATAACTATCAATGTTCATTCTCTAATTTGCCCTTTATATTTTGACTTTAATTCCATATCTTCTATCTTTGATTCTATACTCCAAGATAAAATATATCTAACGTGCCATATGAAATCACATCAATTTATAAATTTATTTTTGTGAGTTCTATTTGTGACTATAGACTTCTTGACAAGAAAAAGAAAGAGTAATAATAATAGCTTACAACTCATTCACAATTATATACAACTTTAAATATAATATCATTTTTTATTAAATTTAGATCCATCGAATCGAAAGTAGAAATAAAAATAAATTTAAAATAATATTATTTTATTACATAATTGTAAACAAGTTGTTATACATTAGTAACTCTACTCGAAAGTAAAGCTGGGAGAGAGCGATTTCTAGGAGATTTTGAGGCGAATTTTTCTGCTGGAAGTTGGAAAGTCCGTTTTTCCTGGGATTTTCAATTTCGTTCTAATTGGCTGGTTTCTGCTGCTAGGGTTGCCTTTTGATGGTGCCCTTCACCCCTCCGATGGCTTCTCCGTCGGTGGGGAATGCCGGGGTCTGATGCTGCTATAATGAAAACGTATGCGCAGGCGGTGAATAAGAAGACAAAGCACTCTACTTTCAAAATTCCCATGCGTTTTCCTGTTGAAATTGATGGTGAGAGGGGCTTTGTTTTTTGGGAATCAGAAATGGCGAAAGCTGCTAAGGATTTACATTTTGCTTTGGTGATGAAGTTTGTGAGAACTCGCCCGTCTATTGACAAAATACGATTTAATGTGGTGAAAACCTTGGGGCTGAATGAAATACTGAATATTAGTTTTATGGATGACTGCCATGTGTTGATTCATATGAAGAATGAGAGAGACTTTGTGCATGGCTGGGCGCGTGAAGGAAGAACAATGGAAGGAGTTTCTTTCTGGCTTTTCAAATGGACCAAAGATTTTGATGTTAAGAATCACCTTCGGCACCCCAATGGATTTTTTGGCCGGATTACCTATGCATCTATATCGAGTAAATTCTTTAAAGATATTAGTGACTCGGTGGGAACGAACAATGCTACGCTAAATCGTACTCGTGCTTCTGGGCGCGAATTTGCGTTGAAGTGGACTTGATGATGGAGCCGGTTAAAGGTTTTCTGATTGTGTTATCTCCCATGACATGCCTGTGGTAGGAGACCAAACATGAAAAACTTGGTTTTTATTGTCCCAAATATTGCAGACAAGGCCATACTTTGGTTGTTTGTAGGGTTGGAGAGAAGAGGAAGGATGAAGGAAAAGTGAAGGAAAAAAAGACTTGGCAACCAAAACTTATTAAGGGAACTATGGAGGATAAATCTGGTATCAGTTCAGGGGTGCAAAGTACGGTTCTTGTGGCCAGTTCTGGTAATTCTAAGGATAAGGAGGAAAGTGCAAATGTTGTGGCAACTATCGTACCCGAGGCCCTGAATACTATGACAAAGGTGGTGTTGCCTTGCTCCACAGTACCGGTAATACAGGTTGAAGTGATAACATAGAGAGAAGGAAAGCAACTAGATGTGACAAATCAGTATGGTAAACATGTGGATACAACTGTTCAGAGGGAATATGAAAGTGGGGATGAGGAGTGTGAAGAAGTATGGCATGATGGTGCCAATGAGGCTAATTATAGTGTGATTGTGGGCTAGATGTAGATTGAGGATATTGCAGCTGAAAATGCCATGGATGATTTGGGTAGAGGCAGTCAATAGGGGGAATTTGCCTTCGGCTACTCATCGAAGAGAGAGGAGGGAGAAATTCCAGTTTTGCTGGGGAAAGAAAAATTGTATAAGTCGGATGGGGAAAGACATTCATCTGCTATAAAACAAAAAAATTTGGTTGACCATGAGGAAAAATTAGTGAGGAAGTCTCGACGGGTGCATACCGGCCCTCAAAAATTAAATTTATGAGTGATACGGTTTTCTTCTGGAATATCAGAGGGTTGGGCAAGTCTAGAGGAAGGTTGAAAAAGTTTCTCAAAAAATTCAAGGCTAAGTTGTTTGCTATTTCGGAGCCATTTCTTACTGCAAACGCATGCTTGTTCTTGGGAATTTTCTGAATCTAAATTATAACTTTCATATTTCGAATGAAGCGCAAGGTGGGAAATTGTGGCTTTTTTGGAATGACCCTAATATTTTTGAAGTGCTGGTGTGTTCGAATCAATCTATTTCTAGGTGGGTTGTGTTGGATGGGCATAAAACATTGATCACTTTTGTTTATGCCAAGTGCTCTTATGTGGAGAGAAGAGTTTTATGGCAAGAACTAGAGGAGAGGCAAATGGTTGATCAACCATGGCTCGTATTGGGAGATTTTAATGCAATTGGAACGGACTCTGAGAGAATTGGTGGTCATCCACAGCCTCTAATTTCTATGACAGAGTTTACTCATTGTATAGACAGGTGTGGCCTCATTGATTTAGCTTGTTCAGGGCAACGTATGTCATGGTGCAATGGGCATGTTGGGGCTTCTAGAAGTTGGGCAAAGCTTAATAGAGTGCTCATTAATAATTCCTTTTCAACCCATTTCCAGTCAGCTTAGTTTAAATAACTTAATTGCAAATCATCATATCACTGTTCGTTGGTGGTTTTTTCTGATTTTCTGATTACCAATTATGGTCCCTCTCCATTTTGTTTTCTCAATATGCGGTGTTTGCATAATGATTTTTTGCCTTTTGTGAAGGAAGTTTGGAGTAGACCGGATGAAGCGACATGACTTATGAGGCTTGCTATCAGATTAAAAAGAACCAAGGTAGCCCTTTGTGCCTGGAACAAAAAGATTTTTGGAAGAGTGGAAGGTAACATAAGAGCCCTTGAGGAGAGAATGGAAGTCTTGGAAAATCAACTTCAGTTAGAATTTTCTGAGGAGGCTGAGGTAGACTATTTAGTGACAAAAATTGAGCTGGAACTATGGGAGAGGAGGGAGGCCACTCGCCTGGGTCAAATTGCGAAGAAAACCTGGTTGACAGAAAGAGATCAAAATTCTGCTTTCTTTCATTCAGTCATTAACCAGCGACACCAAAAGGGATTGATTAAGAAGATGCTTCTTTTGGATGGTAGGATCCTAGATAATGCTAACGTGGTATACAATGGGGCTGAAAGTTATTTCCGGAGCTTCCTAAACGAGACTTCACCAATTGAGCATTGCGATTTGGCAGAATTGGTGGAGAAAAAAGTGTCAGATGAGGAGAATGGAATGCTTTGTGCAGAGCCATCTGAGATGGAAGTTCAACAAGCCATTTTCTCGATTCCAAAAAATAGCAGTCCTAGCCCTGATGACTTTGGGTATGAGTTCTATATGTCATGTTAGGATATTATAAAGGAGGATGTCATTGATGCAACACGGGAATTTTTCAGGGGTGCTCTACTATCCAGGTTTTATTCCTCATCATTTTTTATTCCGAAAGTGCCTGAGCCGACGCGTTTTGATAAGTTTCATCCTATAAGTCTTTGTTCAGTGGCTTATAAGATTTTTTCCAAGATTTTTGTAAACAGACTGACATGTGTTATTGACCAAGTGGTATCGCATGAACAAGGTGCTTTTCTCCTGGGATGTAATATTTTTGAAAATATTACGTTAGCACAGGAAATGGTACAGTCTTTGAATAAGAAAATTGTTGATGGAAATGTGATGGTGAAAATAGACATGGCTAAGGCTTATGATAGGGTGAATTGGGATTTCCTTTTAAAGGTTTTTCGGAGAGGTTCTGTGGACTGATTGAAAATTGTGTCAAATCTCCTTGGTATTCTATCATGATGAATGGAACTTCTAAAGGTTTCTTTCAATCCTCAAGGGCTTTATGTCAGGGGATCCACTCTTTCCATACTTGTTTATTGTCATGGAGGAAATTTTGACGAGACTACTGTGGAAAAATTTTGAGGAAGGCAGGATTGAAAAGTATCATCACCCAATTGGTGCTCCTTTGGTTTCCCATCTACTGTACGCAGAAGACATCCTTATTTTTGCTAATGGGGGGAAACAGTCCACCAAAAGACTTTTACATATGCTTGAGTTATATGAAAAATGGTCGAGGTAGAAAATTAGCAAGAGAAGTCAGCTCTATTTGTGTCCAAGAGGATTGCACCAAATCGGAAGCGAGTATTGTTGAGAATTACGGGTTTTAAGGAAGGTAATTTTCCTGTGATGTATTTGGGGGCTCCTTTGAACTCGGGCAGGTTGACAACTAGGCTATTTGAAACTCTTGTGGAAAAAGTGAGAAAGAAAATAGCTTGGATGGAAATTCAGGCTACTTTCGCAAGGTGGAAGGTTGATTCTTGTAAAGCATGTATTGTCGAGCATGCATGTTCATTTGATGAATGTTACTATAGCTATTTTTTCCAGTATAAATTCACTTCTTGCAAATTTTTTATGGGGGGAGACAGATAATAAAAGGAAGTTCCACTGGCTGTCGTGGAAAAAACTGTGCAAGCCTACAGAAGAAGGGGGTTTGGGTGTACGAGATTTTAAAAAGGTACAGAAGTCGATCCATATGAAGTTTGCTTTCCATCTGTTATCTATTAATAACTTGTGGACTAATTTTTTCCGGGCCAAGTATTTTCGTAATGGGCATGTTTCAGTACAAAATGGGTGCCCTACAGATTCCCATTTTTGGAAATCAATTGTTTCAGTTTTACTGGAAGTGATGGACAATGTGAAGGTGTTGGTGAGAGGCGGGAATGCTTCCTTCTGGTTTGGTAGATGGCTATCATCAGGCTTGTTATCGGCAAGAGTTCAAGAAATTGCCAATGTCAAGCTGTGCATTAATGAATGTTGGCTAAATAATTCTTGGAATATGGATTTGTTAAGGGATTTAGTTGGTGTTGACACAGCGATGGAGATTATTCAAAATGTACCGGTTGGTAAAAGAGAGTCGGATATAGTTGTTTAGAAGCCATCCCTTGATGGTAAATTCTCAACAGCTACAGCATGGGAGGTGATACGGAACAAAGGGCAAATACTTCTGGGCTATGGATGGTTTTGGCATAAGAGTTTGCGTAAACGAATATCTGTGTATATGGAGAATCTGGTTTAACTCGTTGGCTGTGGATGAGAGAGTGCAGGTAAAAGGTGTGTTGTTAGTTTCTGCTTGTGATTGTTGCTCACGGCGTCAAACAGAAAGCATTGATCATATTTTCTCCTGGGAGGAGATAGCAGCTCAGATCTGATCTTATGCAAATAAAGAATTAGGGGTACCATCGAATGACCATTGGCCTTGGAAAACCAGATTGTTGAATTGGTTTCGTTATGCAAAGAAATCATCTGTCAAAGGTACACTTATCGGATTAATTCCTTGCTTAATTACGTGGTGTCTTTGGAAGCGAAGATGTAAAGTGAGAATGGAGGGGAAGTCTGAAAATGCTGAAATGGTTTGGCGAGCTATGAGGTATGGATAAAACAACTGGGTGATAACATTTGCTCTGCCCATAATTTTTTTGA
>QEOT01122876.1:0-28489 GCA_003123785.1 Pterocarya stenoptera
AGCCATGCGTTACAAGACATGTAACGTATGGCTTTAAGCCATACGTTGATATGGAGAAGGGAGGGGGTCAGCCCACGTGGGCGCCCCTCCTTTCACCTGCTAACAAATTTGTAGTCCTTGATTCCTCTCTCCTTTTTCTTCTTACCAATATTATACACTCGACTCACTCCGTCTGATCTCCACTTGCCCACTGGCGAAACTCTGACCATTGTATAACGGCAAAGCTGCCAGCACAAGCTGTTAGATAGTTGCTAGCTGGTGCAAATCAGCTTTGGATTTTGAAGACGGTAAGAAAAGAAGATCTCCCATTTCAGCTACAAGTAAGATAATTAATTCATCTGCACCGTTTATCCTTTCATGATTAGCCTATTCCATTTACCTTAGCATGCATAGTAAAGCAGAAAATGAATCACAGCTTGCTAGCTATGCTGCATGGGTTGACTCTAGGAATTTGATTTCATTATATCCTTAATATTGCTCATTTAGGAATTTGATCAAAAGAAGAGACCAGAAGATGATGATGCAAATCTTCTCGGCTAGCGCTAGGAAATTGTGGAATTGGAGATCCACGTTCTGGTATTACTCACTCTTGGCATCCAAAGCATCCTCATACTGACTTGAAACAGGAGGAAGTATTCAGCCAGTAACAAGCTCGCTACCCTTGTCTGGGTAGCCTACTTGTCGGCAAAGTGGGTTGTGAGTTTGCTTTCCATCAACACAAGTGCAGGGGCCTTTGGCGACCATTCCATGGATCCAAACTTAGTAATTACAGCATTATGGGCTCCATTTTTTCTCTTGTACTTGGGAGGCTCGGACACCATCATAGCATACTCCCTTGACGACAATGAGTTGTGGTGCAGGCACGCACTCACGCTAGTTAACCAAGCGGCTACTACTGTCTGTGTCATATTTAGGGCCTAGATATATAGTCCACTAAATATTCTGGCAATGCCAATATTTGTCGCCAGTTTTATCAAGTATGGAGAGAGAATATTGGTTCTGTGGTCTGCAAGTAGCGAGCAGTTTAGAGAATCCATGCTCTCTCCTCCAGACCCAGGCCCAAATTATGCTAGATACATGGAGGAATACAGCTCAAAGAAACATGAAGGCTTCGAGGTTTCATTAGAGAAACTCATAAAAGTTCCCATAGAAGGCCATTCATAGTAGGTAAACAATTCTCTTAATGCTGAACAAATAAACCAGCCTCTTTTTTTAAATGTAGAGATTTTAGAGAAGGCCTACTGCTTCTTGGAAACCTTCAATCTACTCTTTGCAGATCTCATCCTCAGCTTCCATGATATCGAGAAAAGCCAAATCTTCTTCAAGAATATATCCTGGGAAGATGCTTTCAGAGTGATTGAGACTGAGCTTGGATTTGTCTATGATGTTTTTTACACCAAGGCAGCTGTGATTTATTCTTTTATGTGTGGCTTTTTCCGTTGCTTTAGTCCCTTTTGCATCACTCTCCATTGCATCGGTTTCTTTTCAATTATTTCTGTATCCGTGGCCTTCTTCAAAACTGAGAAGCATGCGTACCCAAGACACAATATCATTCTCACTTTATGTAATTGGAGCTATCGTCCTAGATCTCTATGCAGTAATATTAGTACTACGCTCTGACTGGACAATGGTACGGCTGAGCAAATAGAAGATGTTACCTCAAGCCATTTCATCACTTCATTTTGCTAGAAAGAAGAGATGGTCTGATACCATGGCTCAATACAACCTAATTAGCACTTGCCTTGAAGATGAGCTAGACAAGTACTGCCGTTTTATCTCGAGGGTCGTATACTTTCCTTTGAAGTGTATCCAGAAGGTCTTGTTGGGTATACGACCAAAATCCCACATTCACTAGAAGTAAGGAGAATCATGAGTATATAAGGATGGACAAATATCTTCATTGGTATGAGGCCTTTTGGGATAAAGCCCCAGAACAAATCCATGAGGGCTTGGGCCCAAAGTGGACAATATCATACCAATGTGGAGATAGATGGTGTCCATAGTCCTAACAAGTGGTATCTGACGTATCATCTGACATCCTCAAATTGAATAACTTTTTTACCAAATATACCTTGTTATTCGCTGACGGCTTTTTATACATACCTGACAAAGCCGCCATGAGATCCCCAGTCGTCTTCTCCTTGATGACGTTATGAGCAAAGGATCTCAACAGGGTTAGTCGAATAACCCCCAGAACCTGTCGATCCAACAGGTTCCAATCAACAGCTAACATGCTGTCCGGCTATGTCCCAACAATGGAAGATGAAGTTTCTTCCCATAGAGGTAATTAATGCAAAACTATGTTGCAAGTGATTTTGGAAAGGTATACCTGGCTGATGGGGAGGCTTCGAACGTGGTAGGGATGGGAGATGTTGACATTGCACTCCCTAACAAGAACAAATGGACCTTACAGAAAGTCAGACACATTCCTGAGTTGAAGAAGAACCTTACCTCTGTTAGACAGCTTGATGATTGTGGTTATTCAGTAGTGTTCTCAAATGGCACCTGAAAGGTCACCAAAGGAGCATTGGTACTGGTTAGGGGTAAGAAACTAGTACACTCTATATGACTACTGGTTTTGATAACACTATTGCTACTACCGTTGCAAAGAGCACAACAGATTTGTGACATTGCAGGCTTGACCATATGAGTCAGAAGGGCATGAAAGAACTTATGTTTAGAGGCAAGCTACCAGAACTGAAGTCAGTTGATCTCAATATGTGTGAGAGTTGCATTGTGGGGAAACAGAAGAATGTCAGTTTCTTAAAAAGTGGTAGAATACTGAAAACAGAAAAATTGGATCTTGTGCACACAGATGTGTGGGGACCTTCCCCAGTGGCATCCCTTAGAGGTTCTCATTATTATGTCACGTTCATTGATGATCACAGCATGAAGGTATGGGTTTATTTTTTGAAGCATAAATCTGATGTATTTCATGTGTTCAAAATTTAGAAGGCCATGGTTAAGATAGAGACAGACTTAAAGCAGAAATGTTTGAGGTCTGATAATGGTGGTGAGTATATTGATGATGGATTCAAGGAATACTGTGCAACTTAGGGTATCAGAATAGAGAAGACCATTCCAAGGACACCACAGCAAAATGAAGTTGCTGAACGCATGAACAAAACCATTAATGAGCATGCTAGAAGCATGAGGCTACACGCTGGGTTACCACCTACTTTTTGGGCAGATGCAGTCAGCAGTGCCGTCTACTTGATAAACAGAGGGTCGTCAGTTCTGTTGGATTGTGAATTTGTTCACCTTAAAATTTTTTGTTGTCTTTCTTATATTCTTATTGATTCTGATGCTCATAGTAAACTTAAGGTTAAGTTAAGGAAATGTTATTTCATTGGCTATGGAGACGAGGCATTTGCCTATCGTTTCTGGGATGATCAGGGTCGGAAGATTATAAGAGGCAGGAATGTAATTTTCAATGAGAAGATTGTGTACAAGAGCAAGACTAGTACAGTTGCTGAAGAAGTTCCTTAAGAGTCTGATTTTGTGAGACTAGATGACCTACCAAAGGTCAAAGTGCAGTGCAGAGATGTGAGTGACGGGGAGAGTGGGTCCAGCATACTTATTCCTATTATTCTGCAGTCAGATCCAGGGTCATCCACTCCTACAGCTGCAGTTCGCAGGTCAGTTAAGAATATTCATCCTCCACAGCGTTTCTCACATATTTTAAATTATATTCTATTGACAGATGGTGGAGAACCGCAGAGTTACCAAAAAACTTTGCAAGATGAACATTCTAGCAAGTGGGAGCTGGCCATGAAGATGAGATGAATTCCTTGTTAGGGAATTAGACATGGGAGTGAACAAAACTTCCATCAGGGAAGAAGGCATTGCACAACAAGTGGGTGTACCGGGTAAAACCTGAGCATAATGGCAGTAAGAGGTACAAGGCTATACTTGTTATAAAAGGTTTTCAATAGAAGCAGGGTATTGATTACTCTGAGATTTTTTCTCTTGTGGTGAATATCACAACCATCATGTTAGTGTTGGCTGTGGTTGCTACTGAAAATTTATTTCTTGAGCAGCTAGATGTAAAGATAGCTTTTCTTCATGGAGACCTTGAAGAAGATATCTACATGCACCAACCAGAGGGGTTTGTAGTACAGGGAAAGGAAGATTCAGTTTGCAGACTAGAGAAGAGCTTGTATGGTCTGAAGCAAGCTCCTAGACAGTGGTACAAGAAGTTTGACAGTTTTATATACGATGCAGGGTACATCAGATGTCAGGCAGATCACTGCTGCTATGTCAGGCAGTTTGAAAATTCTTATATTATTATGTTGTTGTATGTGGATGACATACTTATTGCAGGAGCTAGTATTGATGAGATCAACAATCTGAAGAAGTAGATGTCAGAGTACTTTACAATAAAGGATTTAGGAGCTGCAAAGCAAATCCTTGGCATGAGAATTGTTAGAGATAGAGTCAGAGGCACGTTGAGACTCTCTCAGGTTGAGTATGTGAAAAAAGGTACTCAGCAGGTTCAATATGGACAAGGCCAAACCAGTTGGCACACCCTTGGGCAGTCACTTCAGACTCAGCAAGGATCAGTCACCAAAGTCAGAAGAGGAACAAGACTACATGAGTAAAGTTCCTTATGCCTCAGCTATTGGTTCACTTATGTATGCTATGGTTTGCACTAGACCAGACATTGTCTATGCAGTGGGAGTTGTGAGCAGATACATGAGTAACCCAGGAAGACAACATTGAAAAGTAGTGAAGTGGATTTTGAGGTACCTAAAAGGCTCCTCAGAAACGTGCTTGTGTTTCTCAGGAGAGGGCTTAGAGGTGCAGGGGTATGTTGATGCTGATCTAGCTGGAGATGTTGATACAGAAAGAGTACTACAGGGTTTGTTTACACCCTGGGTGGTACTGCAGTTTCATGGGGTTCTAATCTACAGAGAACAGTTTCTTTGTCGACGACAGAAGCTGAGTACATTGCAATTTCAGAAGTTGCAAATAGGATAATTTGGCTACAGGGCTTCTTGGAGGAATTGGGTAAAAAGAATTAGAATGGCACTCTCTACAGTGACAGTCAGAGTGCCATATTCCTTGCCAAGAACCTAGCATTTCATTCCAAGACAAAGTACATTCAGATCAGGTATCATTTTATACGGTCATTATTGGATGACCTACAATTGTTGTTTAAGAAAATTTGTGGATGTAAGAACCCTGCTGATATGTTGACAAAGGGTGTTACACTTGAGAAACTGAAATTGTGTGCAACTTCAGTTGGTCTTTTAGCATGAAGACATGGGCATTGAGTTGTAGAGGTGGAGGATATCATTGTTTGAGGCAGAGGGCGATACTATAGGTGTACCAGTCTCTAAGTGGGAGAATTGTTGAGTAGGAAACTGGTCTACCGCTCGAGCGAAGTAAGGCAGAGTGGTCCGCTAGAATATCCGCTCGACTCATGGCTCGAGCTATTACGGGAAACAGGTTCGCTTGACGCGCCGCTCGAGCGAACATCGCTAATTCTGAAATTATTAGGGTTTTCGCTGCATTACATATAAAATATTATTTTTTTGACTTGTAGCCGTACTGTGCATTAACAGTAATCGCTCAACCATTGTAAATCATTGTGTCATGTGTGATTGTTTCTTGTGTGTATTTGTTTTACGTTATTGTCATCATTTTTCACAACAAATGGTATCAGGGCCATGTCTCGGAGTTAGCCATGGTGGATGAATCCTCGGAATGCCAAACGAAGGTAGTGGGCCCCGGATTGCTTACGATGGAATCTGTGGATGAGCTCTATTAGACAGACGGTGTGCTCCGGATTCTTCATGAGGATGAAGAAGAGTTGATCTGGGATAGAGCAAGCTCTCGAGATAGCAGATGGTACTTCATGTAAGGCGTGTGCTTCCAACGCACTGAAGTGGAAAATCCTGGTTGGGAGAGTGGACGAATGGATGATCGTTCGAGGGGTGGCTCGGTGGTTCTTTGTTCGAAGGGAGGATTGTTGGATATACGACCAAAGTCTCACATTGGCTAGAAGTGGGGAGGATCATGGCTATATAAAAATGGATAAATATCTCCATTGGTATGAGGCCTTTTGGGGTAAAGCCCAAGAACAAATCCATGAGGGCTTGGGTCCAAAGTGGACAATATCATACCAATATGGAGATAGGTGGTGTCCATAGTCCTAACAAGTCTTACGTATCTGCTGACTATTGGCAAAAAGTCCATACAAGGGGTCGCAGAAAGTTCCTCAGGGGTTGAAAACACTAATCTTTGAGCAGCTTTTAAAGAAATCAGTCAGTGTCTCGGACATCAATGATTGCCAGAAATTTTGTGCTGATAGGGGTGACAAGGTGCTTGAAATTAGTGCAAGAGGGACCCTCGACAGAATCAGCGATGCAAATGATCGAGAGACAATCAAAGACAGTGTCAATAAACTTAAGGTAGAATTTGATCAAAGAATTTTACTATGGCATATTGCAACAGATCTCTGTTTCCGTTCAGATCGGGACAAAACAACGAATTCTATTTACAGTATATGTTGTAAAGCGAGTCAGCTATTATCGAACTACATGTTGTATCTTCTAGTCATGTGTCCCTCCATGCTACCCAATGGGATCAGACAGATTAGGTTTAGAGACACGCGAGCTGAGGCCACCGAGTTCTTCAAAGAAAGAAAATCAAAATCGGATGGAGATCACGCAAGCTTCGGCATTGTTACTCCAAGTGATTAGTATTGAGATCCCTCCATCAAAAGTGAAAGGAGATAGAAGCAAGTCCGTGTTATTCAATGCATGTAGACTTGCTAAAGCTTTGGAATTGCTTGCAACTGTGGATAAAGCAAAGAAGTGGGAACTGATATGTCAAGTTTGGGTGGAAATGATCTCTTATGTTGCGTGCCTTTGTCAATGGAATAATTAATCATGCTCAGCAGCTCACCCAGGGTGGGGAGCTGCTCACTCATGTCTGGCTTCTTATGGCACATCATGGTATTACTGAACAGTTCCAAATTTCAAAAGGCCATGAAATTAGGGTTAAGGTCATTGCGGAGTAAAAAATTGAAAATGTATTTGTCATGAAAGACGATTTTTGTAGTGCGTGTTATGCATGCACTGTTTCATGATAGTTCTTCGTTAATTGGGATACTTTTCGATTATTTTTTAGGAGATGGTATTATCTATTACGTCAACAAGAAAAAACTCACTATTGGACCGATGGTAGAGTTATTATTATGATTTTTAGTTATAAAAAGGTTATACAAACTAAATTTATAAAATTAAAGGGTTTTGATAAGTTACGTCAGATTATAAAATTATTTTTATTATAAAATATATATAGTGGATTACATAAAATCACATTAATTAATTTATGAATTTATTTTTATATAATTTTCTTAAATTCTCAAATGATAAAATTTATAGAAAAAACGGATGACATGACTCAAAATAAATAAATAAACTCATATTCTTATATATTATAATAACTCCATACAAAAATAAAATAAAAAGGAAAACATAAAAGTAGTTTAAAAAGGATACCTGAAAGTTGATCGATCAACTTCCACTGATCCTCGTCATCTAACTTGAAGGTTAGTTCATTTTTTTAGTCGACGGAGAATTAGATCATGAAGATACTCAAATTTATAGTGAAAAGCTCTAATTTATAGTGAAAAATTACTTTATATAAAAAAAGTAAGAAATTACAGAAGAAAATACTAAAAAGATACTCCTAAAATTTAACAAAGAGAAACTTTATTATTTGTTCTCTTTCTCTGCAAGGTATCGGAACCACTTTAGTCATATATTCTTACAATCGAATTTGCAGAGGCAAGGTGCACTAATCTAATAATAATAAAATTGTTAGTCTATCACAATAAACTTACCATGCACTGAATAACAACTTGTATACAACTATATAATAAAATAATATTATTTTAAATTTTTTTGACTTTTACTTTTATTTGATGTGTTTAAATTTAATAAAAAATATTATTATATTTAAAGTTGTTTAAAAGTTGTGAATGTGTTGTTAACGCATCACTACTCTTCTTCTTTTTCTTTTTTTTCCAGTAGATAAGAAAGATGACTAACGAAGAAGGTAACCAAAGATGGTTTGAATAGATAAAGATAGAGAGAGCATGCACCTGGATCAATCGAGTAGAATATTACAAAGAAAACTAAATTAAAGATCAAGGCAAACTTCACTTTAATCTGGTTACAAGTTTGGCATATATACTTGTATTTATAGAAGAGAAATGCAATTATGCCGCCCACTTTGCCTCAATGATGTGGTGCCAAGTGATATATTAAAAAATTAAAATTAAGAAACTTAAAACACAAATATAAAAGGTGTAGAAAAAACTTAAAGTTTTAATTGTATACACCACACTACGATTTTACTTTTTACTTTCATCCCATTATGTAATATGTGCATACGTGGCACATTTATCACCATTAAATAATCCTTTATTAAATTATTATTTATCATCCAATAATAATAAATTAATGTACCGCATCTTACATAATGGGATAGAAGTAGAATGAGAATATGGTGAATAAGATTACTTAAATTCTAAATAGACAAGTCATGGCAAGTCTTTGCAAAAACATTGATCGCAATAATAAAAAATAATTTTTTATGCTTTTTAAGATCAAATTTATTTTTTAACAAAAACTTAATTAAGCGAAATTTATGTATTTAAGATTTTTACCAATCATTTATCATTCTTTCCCGCTAAGCAAAACGCAAGGCAAGATCTCCGAGTGTTGAGCATGGAGGAGTAAAGAAGAGAGCTGCTTGTTTTGAATAGCGAAAGAAGAAAGTAGGCATGAGCTTCTCACTTGATTTAAACATGGTGTACGATCAGGTCATGCAGCTCCTGAATAATCTCTTTCACATCGCCGGCACTCTGCTTTGGCCTTTTATTGCCATCTTCTACCGTTTCTTCCAGCTCATCAATTTTAGTATCAAAGGTTCTTTCATTTGCTCTACTCGTTTATAGCGAGTCCTTTCACTTGTTTGCTTGTCATACTGTCGATTTGTTCCTGGGAGTACTACATACTTCCCCGGTTAGAGGACGAGTTCAAGTGGATTAGTAGAGAATCAAGATTTTAGCGTGCATTTCAGGACGATTATTTAGATCTGAAAAGTAAAACTGATACTCGAACGGAGAGCAGAAGCAGCAATCAACTCTCGAATTCCCGATGAAATGCAGAAAGCGTGACATTGTCTCGTGATATTGACACACCTGGGGCGGAAGTAACCGAAATCGATCACCGGGCAAAAAATCTTGTTGCAACCTTTGACAAGTATAGAAGAAAATCTTTCGAAAGGTATGTTTTGGTTTACCAATTTGGGGAACGAACAAGATCAAGAAAATGATAAATGATCGTCTTGATAAGCTGAAGCCAAAACTTGATGAGTTCAGGTCGCTGTATAGGTCATGGTCTAAACTCAATGAAAACTCTTCCACTCCCGTACAATCAGTTTGCCTAGTTGATACGAATGCTTCGTCTGTTTTACGTCAACTTCCTTCTCTTTTGGGAAAAGTAAACGCCTTGATAACTATGAAGAAACATATAATTCGAGATATATCTATAGAAGTATCCTTGGAAGTAAGTTCACTTCGTAGACAACTGAGAAGTTTGCGAAAAAAACTTTACGAAGTTGCAAAAGTAACCCAAGGAAGAAGTAATACGATTAAATGCTTGTTTGGAAAAAGAGAGAAGCATACTTCAATCTACAGTGGATTGCATAAAAAAATATTCAGACAAGTACCATCCAGATGACACAAAAGCAGAGCCAGATCTTTCCATGGAAATTGGCCGAATAAAGCGTCTTATCCAGCTTATTCATGGAAGCGTCGATGTATATCGCATTGAAGAAATTAGGCAAAAGCCAAGCTCACTCATCGGCTTGGAAGAAGACGCACATGCATTGGTCTCGGGACTGATCAATGAGCCCTACCATGTTGTTTCCATTGTGGGTATGCCGGAAATAGGTAAAACGACTCTTGCAAAAATTGTTTCTGAGCATAGCGCCATCCGCGAGCATTTCGCTTACCGAGCTTGGGTGTCAATACCTGAACAGTACAGTGACAATGTACTCCACGATGATGTAGCAAACCATGTCCCAAGGACCAACTGGCTTGAGGAAGTGAAGGTGTCCTTGAAGGAGAAGAAATGCCTTATAGTTCTGGACAACATCTCGACAAAGGAAGCCGGGAATTCTGTACAAGCAGAATTCTCAAAGAAGGAAGATGGGAGCAAGATTTTGCTCACCACACGCGACAGGAAAGTGGCTTCACATGCTAGCCAAAACCGCACACCCCACCACCTTCGACTACGAACTAAAAAAGAGAGCTGGCAGTTGTTTATCCACAAGGTGCAATTTCCACCCGACCTCCCTTCAGAGGTAGATCCAGCACTACCAACAGCAAAAAAATTCGTAGAAATATATAGGGATTTACCAAGAGCAATTGAAATTCTTGTTGATAAAATTTCAGGGAAAGATGTGACTAATTGGGAGGTATCGAGGGTGATTGAACTTATCAATCAGTGCCTGACACGATGGTTAGAAGACTTGGTAATGGACGAACCTCCTCACGGTTTGAACAACTTAATTTCTTACTTAAGGCTCTTTCCTAGGGACTTTGAAATCCCTGCAAGGAGACTAATTGCTTTATGGGCTGCAGAGTTGGTGCCTGCTGATGGTAATGAAACTGTTGAAGACGTTGCGGAGAAGAAATTATTAGAGCTGATAGACTTGAATATTATCCGAGTTGTGCAAAAAAAGATTAATGGGAAAATCAAGACATGCCAGTTGCCTGGTTTCCTGCGAGAACGTTGCTTGTCCAAGTTTGTGAGTTCAGATCGCCTACTTGCCGATCATTTTCACTCATATGATGCCAATTTTGCTGATATTCATGGAACTAGCAAAATAACACCGACATATTTGCAGCATTATAACAATCTTCTCTCCCTCCTGTCCTTTGATTTTCGAGAAGGAAACAAACCTGGAGAAGATATAGGGAATTTCCTCCGCAGGACAATTGCAAGCTTCCAACTTTTACGGGTTCTTGATCTCGAAATTGTATTCAGACCGCAATTGCCCAACTCCATAGGCAACTTGATTGAACTGAGGTATCTTGGCTTAAGGTGGACATACCTCGAGGCGATCCCGTCATCCATTGGCAAATTGTTGAAGCTTCAAACTCTAGATGTGAAGCATACTTGTCTCCGCACTATCTCTAGTTCAATATGGAAACTGAAAAAACTTCAGAGCCTTTATTTGAACGGGAGTTATCGAAGTAAATTTATGCATCAACCAAGTGCCAGTTCCTTGAAGAATCGGCAACGTTGTGGGGTGCTTTTGTGGATGAGGATAGCCCTCTGCACGGTAGGCTTCGCAAGTTGACGAACTTTAAAAAATTGGGACTAGCTCTCGTATTGACCCCATCGCAGCAAGAAAGATTGGCAAGGGATGTTGCGAAACTTAAGAACCTCAAAGCCTTGAGGTTGAGATCGATTGACAAAACCAGTAAACCTCAGGATCTGTGCTTGGGGTCTTTGAAAGACCTCGAAAATCTCTTCAGCCTCTATTTGTTTGGAAGGCTAACGAGTCCATACATCATATCTGAATTCCCTCAAGGTCTCTCTGACCTCACCTTGTCTGGCTCTAGGCTTAAGGATGATCCAATTTATTTAAGCTCCCCAACTTGAAATCACTCTGTTTCTACTCTGATTCTTACGAGGGGCAACGCATGGTGTGCACTGCGAGGGGCTTTCCCCGGCTTCTAGTCTATAAATTCTATAAATTCTGGAAGCTTGAGAAACTGGAACGATGGAATGTGACGGAAGGAGGAATGCAGAATCTCAGGGAGTTGGAGATCAGGTCGTGCAAGATATTGGAGGTTCCCACTGGGTTAAACCACATAAAGACTCTCCGTGAATTGACGCTGACAGACATGCCAGAAAAACTCGCAGAAACAATCAAGGAAAAAAGAAATGACATATTTCGGTCTGATCTAGCCTCATTTCCTGTCATCACTATAAAGAAATTGGCTTCAGGCTGAACAAACTCCAGCTTTAGTGCTTGTTTGGTATGTCTTTCTTTCCCTTCGGTTTCCTTCCATTTTCTGTCCTTCAATCAACCTATGGAATTTTTATAACGGGAGTTTTGTAAAGAGTTTTTCTGCCTTCGTTTCTTGTCCGTCCTTGAGAATTGATGGGACAAAACCGGAGTTGTTTCTGTAAGAAATGCCAATCTATTATGTGGCTCACCTCCAGGGTACTCTCTCTCTCTCTCTCTCTCTCTCTCAACAGTGAACATTGAAATTTTACCGACAAAACTAGTTGTCTTGGTACATCACTTGAATAACAAAATACCATGCAAAACAAAGCAAACACCACTAATAACACATGGTATATTACCATGCAAGGCCAAGCAGAAAATCTCTATTGTAACAACACAACAATGCATGAGATATCATCATAACAACCTGAGTGAAGAATTGGCTCATCACCTTCCACAGGTCCATCATTTGCCAACATAACGACCCGAGTGACCATCAAAAACTGTCTATTTGTCCTAATTCATGGCCATTGACTTCTCTATTTGGTGGTATATTTTTCCTTTGATCAAATGGTAGGATACATAACTGATATGGAGACTTCACAGCAACACAAGGAATGCCCAACTGCTTTAATACAAGTCTGTCGATACTGCACAAGACCTTGACCTTCGAAACTTTTAGCATGTTGACAGCCAACACACTTCTCACCTTGGAGCAAACAACTTTTTTCTCCTCTTTTATATCCTCCATACATGCCTTGCAGTGCCTAGTCCATTGACACCAAGTTATTCAAAATTTCAACCAATAGCCAGGCCCAACCGCGAAACAGATGTGGCTCTGTTCAACCCCCAATATGACCTTATCTTTCCAAAGTTGGTTTGCATCAGTTCTGGAACCCAATACCTCCGCAAAATGTTCCCAAATGCCGAAAGTTACTCACTAAAACAAACAGCCTGGTCTAAGGATTCAACCTTCGGTCTTTCACAATAATTGCATTTTGAATCCAAGGGGATATTCACTTATTCAGCAATTGTATATTTGTATTTAAAGGCAAAATATTGGGATAAATTCTTGTTTACTGGAACTATACATTCCAAATTTATTCAAATGAGTACAATAGAATACTGAAAATTATCTTGAGCCTTTTACATTTGATATCTTCGCAACACATTTAATGTCTTTGCAATTTTTGGGCTATCGGGCATTAGTTCACACCTCTGCCATATCCTTTTTCAGAGCTTGTTGGTTTCGCTAGTTGAGGAATGTCACCTGTTAATTTGGAATCTGATAAGAGATGCTTGTTTCTTGGAAATGCAGTTTAAAGTGTGATGTAACCTGGTTGTGATGAACATTTGTGGTGCTTCCCTCGCTTTAAGCTGTATTGATATTTTGCAACACATTCAGATGTATGTTTTCTGTTGGTTTGGTTTGGTTTGGTTTGTTTTTTCTTATAATTATTTGCTATGGTTTATGGAAATTGAGCATTATAATTATGAGTACTTGAGAATAATATTTGGGAGATTTCGTTGTAAACCGGTGTGTTAGTAATTATTTAGCTGTGTTTTCAGCCTACAAACTTACTTAAGCTTATACAGTACATTCTCTCGTTTTATCTGAAATAGCTAACCAAATTGTCTTCAGTTAAAAGAGTGGGACGATCGGGGAAATGAGAATGATGTGACGATAGTAACAACATTAATCTTCATGATGCTGGTAAGCACTTGGAGTTGGAGAGGTAGGTTTCTATGAAAAAGCTGGGGCTTGTGCTAACAATTGTCTTTTAGAGGGTCGTTTTATTTGCCGATTTAATAAAAGACAAGATAGTCTGAGACTCACTTGGATTGTAAGATAGTCTCATTTCATCTCATCTCAATATCAAAACAACATAAATAAAAATATTTTTCAATTTCAGAATTTGAACTTTTCAACTTTTTCATCAAATTATTATAACTTTTCCGAAGTTCTAAATAAAATATAAAAAATTATTCAAGTTTTTCAAATCCCAAAATATATATTATATTTAAAAACTATATTCTAATAATATTTTAATTTTATAATAATTTTATTCAACTTGTTATCTATTCTTTTCTAAATATATTAATTCAAACTATTTTACTATTATTTACAAATTTTTCATATCATCTTAACGCAGAAACGATGCTAAATTTCTTGGCCAAGTTCAAATTACTTGACCATTAAATGAGGCTAAATTCATATGAAAATTGCAAAACCTCTTTTTTCTTCTTCTTTCTTTATTCATTTTCTTAATTATTTTTTTCTAATTCAGACAATCCTGTCCTGCACATATGCAAGAATTATAAATCTATCTAATTACATAGAGAATAATAAATCAAGACATATAACTGGAGACTCTCAAAGGCCGCAGAGCGGCAGCAGACAAGGACCTTGAGTATTATATTAGTGAAATAGAGTTTGCCGTCTCTTGACAACTGGAATTCAACTCCTCCGCCTTCATTTTTCAAATAGATTTCAACCACCATGACATAAAACAGAATAATCCTACCTCCCTCCCTATGGACAGAGGAGTTACTATTTTCTACTCTCCCGGCACCTTAAATTAAACAACAAGAGGCCATCGCATCATCCAAGTAAACAGCACGCCAACAATTAGGAAAATGCCCTCACTTGTCTCTTTCCAAAAACACTGCTGCATTGCATTTTTTGTATTATTTTAAGAGAGAGAGAGAGAGAGTTCTGCAACCTCTATCCTCCCTCCCTCTTTGGTCAATGATCAAGCATTAGCCCACCTCAGATTTCGTATTGCATAAGATATACCATCTCCTAACTCTCGAGCTCTTAAAACAACACAGTTCATGTCTGCGACCAAAAATATGATCATGGAAGAACCAGAGCCGATCCCAACCCCAGATCACATCCTGGACTGGATAGAAGACTCGGTTTCATTCTTTCCGTCTTTCTTGAATGACCCGTACAATTCGGATGATATCAACGGCTACCAGTGGTGGGATGAAAGCCAAGATCTGATTGATTTGAGTGTCACCTCTCTGAACACCACTGCCACCGCCACCAGCGCAGCACCCACTAACCCCACCATTTTTAATCATCCATCGCCGCTCGATTCATCCAAGAAGCGGAAAGCCTCCGACCACCCCCTTCCCAAACCATCCCAAAACCACCACAATCCGAGGAAGAATCAAAGCCGTCGAACCAGACACGCTGACAATGGGGATGCAGCAGTTGAAGAGGTTTTGGTGGTTAAGAAATCAGTTGGAAATAAGAAAGGCACTAGCAAGGCCACAGGAAGTAACGGTAATAACGGTAACAAGGAAGGCAGATGGGCTGAGCAGCTACTCAACCCTTGCGCGGCCGCCATCAGCGTGGGCAATATGTCACGCGTACAGCACCTTCTCTACGTTCTCCACGAGCTCGCCAACCACACCGGCGATGCCAACCACCGTCTCGCCTTCCATGGACTCCGAGCACTGGCACAACACCTATCCAACACCTCCACTTCCTCCTCCTCAGTGGGGCAGACCTTTGCTTCCACGGATGCCCGATTCTTCCAACGATCACTACTCAAATTCTATGAGGTCAGTCCCTGGTTTGCCTTCCCCAACAACATAGCAAACTCTTCGATCCTTCAAATTCTTGCGGAAGAGCCTGACCGCTCGCAAAACCTTCATATTCTTGATATTGGGGTCTCTCATGGCGTGCAATGGCCAACCCTGCTTGAGGCCTTGACTCGCAGACCAGGAGGGCCGCCTCCACTAGTCCGCATCACTGTCATCGCTGCCACCGTTGAAAATGATCAAAACAAAGAGACCCCCTTTTCCGTAGGACCAGCCGGAGACAACCTTTCCTCTCGGCTTCTCAGTTTCGCCAAGTTCATGAACGTTAATTTGCAGATCAACCGGCTCGATAATCATCCCTTGAAAAGCCTGAGTGCGCAAGTCATAAACATAGCCCGTGATGAAACCTTAATAGTCTGCGCGCAATTTAGGCTTCACCACCTGAATCACAAATCCCCGGATGAAAGAACCGAGTTCTTGAGACTACTGAGGAGCATGGAGCCAAAGGGAGTGATTTTAAGCGAAAACAACATGGAATGTAGCTGCAAGAATTGTGGGGATTTTGCAACTGGGTTCTCTCGACGAGTGGATTACTTGTGGAGGTTTTTGGACTCAACAAGCTCGGCTTTCAAGGGGCGAGAGAGCGATGATAGGAGACTGATGGAAGGAGAGGCGGCAAAGGCTTTGACGAATTGGGGAGAGATGAATGAAGGAAAAGAGAAGTGGTGTGAGAGAATGAGAGGGGTGGGGTTTGTAGGAGAGATGTTTGGAGAGGATGCCATTGACGGGGCTCGAGCTCTGTTGAGGAAATACGATAGTAATTGGGAGATGAGACCAGAGGAGAAAGATGGTTGTTTGGGATTGTGGTGGAAAGGGCAGCCAGTTTCATTTTGTTCTCTTTGGAAGATGGATATGTCATATGAAAACTAATGGCAGTTGAAACAGTTACAGCTTTCAGTTCTCTCTTTCCTGTATTCCATATAAACTGTAAGAGTATTGAGCTGCGTTTATGTAAGATTAGCTCACAAGGGAAGGGAGTCTTTTGTTCTTGCAATCTGCTCGATTTGTTTGGCAGCTCTTTAGCTGAAAAGGTGGGAAGCATTGCGTTGAAAGTCTGGCTCCATGTAGTAGCACGCTTTTCTTCTTGTTTAATCCTTTTTTTTGGTGTATATCCGAAAACGCGAAATAAATATATACACTAGGGAGCTCCTCTCTTTTGTTTGCGATTCAACAGTTGTGCTTCATCTCTCATTTGCCCTACTTTATACTTTGTTATAAAATGCAGCATAATGATTGCCAAAATAGTCGATATAATCTTCAGATAGTAAGAACAGAAACATGGGGTTGGATCTCCTATCATATAGGGGTGGGCACGAGAAAGGAGGAAAATGATAGGGGAGGTGATGTAGAATCTAGATTGCATTGCCATTGAGAACAATGGAGGTGCTCTACAACGTCCACTGTGTTTGTAACTTCGTAGAGATAGATTTGAGCTGTACGCTGTAGGAGGAGGTCAGAACAGGGGACATATCAAGGGATGAACGTTTCTCCAATCCATCCCGGCCATTGGCCAGCCATCCCAAACCAAAACCAGTAAACCGATATGTCCGGCGGAATTTCATCAAAATCACCGTTTCTTTCATCAATTCAATAACCCCTCAATCACACGAAAAATATAATATTAAAAGTACAAGAGCCTTCGTCCATTCTTTAGATTGCTGGTCGGTTGTCAACACGTTGAAAACAAAGGGAGCATAAATTATTATTTACACAAGTTACGACTCCCTACCTATTAAAAAAGCACTCTGCATCACTTCGAAAGATATATTCACAACAGATTCCCCCTATTAACATTATTTTCACCAGCAGAATTTTACTATACCTCTCCTTAAAGCTCTATCCCCTTAAATAAAGAGAAACTTTGACAAATACAGCGACAAATCTCTTCCGAGACTAGAGAAGTCTCAGCCACGCATTGAACAAACAGAAACTCTCTCTCTCTCAGGAATCATATATCCGCAATGATTTGCGTATTTCCTGCCTACAGACGGGACACTTGGGTGTGGATTCCCGTTCAACTGAGATGGCGCAGCTTTGGCAACAAACCAGGTGCCCACATGGATCGAATGCAGATCGCCTTCTCCTCATCAGACAGATCACACACAACTCTCCATCCGGAACTTCTCCTGTCTCCTCCTCTGCTGCAATCTGAGATGCCGCATCATTACTTGCAGCCTGTCTGTGTTGCTGCAGCTGTCTATGTTGCCTCCATTCTTTCCATCTACCCCAATTCCTGAAGAGAAGTAATGCATCTAGTTATTCAAAACAAATCAGTTCTGATAACAAACAGATCAAACCCCTAGGGGTTGGCTCAAGTGGTAAGGGCCTTAGTCTTAGGTCTAAGGTTCAAATCCTCTTGGGTGCAAACAATTCCTAGGGGTTATCGGACTAAAGGAATTTCTCCTTGAATTACCCGAGGTGCACTTGCGGAAAACTCATTGCCAAGGGCCTGTGCACCCCTGGGATTAGTCGGGACTTTGATCTTGGACACCCGATACTAAAAAAAAAAAAAAAAGAGCAAACAAATAGATCAACACTTTCTTTCCATATTCAAACCTATTTCTCTTGCAGGGATGAGATCCAACTGAACAAGCCAAAGCTAAGCAGCACATCATTTTTAATGAGGGATAATAAAATAAAATAAAAAACTGATTGATCCTTGTCAGTTGTCACACTATTTTGAACTGATTCAAAAAAACAAACTATCTAAAACAGAGTATTAAGCAATAAGGTACATAACCAGACATTTATGGGGAAGAAGATATCTAAACTATTCATACCTCACAACGGCATAGCCAAGTATACCAATTGACAGCGAACCAAGAGCAAAACCACTCCACAAAAGTACTTTGCTCCTGAAGGCAAGATCTACAATCATCTGATCCTTGGTCATGTCAGACCTGCAAAAGACCATCATGAAACCAACAAAAGCAGTGCCTCAAAGTAACAGGTATGAAAATGCCTGTAGATCATTTGATCAGTTGAGCAAGCAATACATATTTTATCCTCATACAGTGCCTGAGGGTTTGGAAGTCAATAAACTTAGACTTGTTAAAAATGAATATATGAGGCCAATTTATAGCAATACAAACTTCAAAAAAGAAAGCAGGTGGATAGACCATACTCCAACCAGTAAACATGCAATAAGAGATGCAGCAGGAGATTGTATACGAACTGGTGTTCTAGGTTAAAACAAGGTAATAATACCCCACAGATACATTGACCTTTTCTGCTTTTCATAGACCTAAGACCACCCAATCCTCATTGACCATGTTTAAATTGGTAGGTCACAGTTTAATTTAACTCGATAAAAGTTTAGACATAGTAGGAAATTCAAACACAAATTTGCCACATAGAATTTCCTTGCCCAACTACCAAACCTAACGAAGCCTGATCAAGAACAAATTCACTTACAAAAAGTAGGGAAGATCCTTGCACGACTTGATCTCAGGAATTCCATTTTTAAGACTGCACAAGCCAACAGCAGTGATATCCTTTCCTAATGGAAGGATTTTCACTTCATCGAGCACGCCAACCTTTAAAATGAGAACAAGTAAAGGTATCAAACATCTGCAACAGAAAATGAGCATATAAAAAAGGCCCAAAATAAATGAAACGTAAAGACCACAAGTGTTTTCCCAACTCAAAATTTCACCAAAATCTCACCCACATATTAAGAAACACAAGATTTTCTTTTCCAAACTCACGGGGTATTCATGACCAAAAAGTGCCTGAAGGAATGTGTATGGAGAAGCATTAATGGGCTGCAGTTGATGATAAACTGTAGTGAGAGGCAGGCAATGTCTAGAGCCATCCACGTTCACAACAACAAAATCATGTGACCAGCCATAGCCTTCAACAAGAACAAAAGGAACCTGTAAAAAGAAAACAAATAATAAGTCTTCACTGTCAAAAACACAAGTATCCCACATGAAAGGCTCTCCCACTATGTGACACCCCCAACCTCTGCTTGTGATTTGACAGAGATTTGAAGTGTCACGATATGCAACACACGGTCACACATCCCCATTCATGACATGCAATGCAACTTATTGATGATTTAGCAGTATACAATAATCGCAGCGGAAAGTTAAACTCATAAAAATTTGCACCAGAATACTTGAAAACATAACTTCGTAATTATCTCATAACCATTGTTGTTCTACCTCTTAGAACTGTTCAAGGCATTTACACACTAACTTTAAACTTAACAAATGGAGAATATATATCTCCTTATTCACGTCTTGGTTAGGAGGGGCTTCATAAAGACTCTTATTCAAAGCATTTGTTTGATGCGTTGAATAACAAGCAGGGCCATCTCTAGAAACATGAACATCATCTCTATCTGCTGGTCCAGGTCCAACTTATTCTCTATTATCCTGATCCACTGACTCATGTCCATATCCATCCTGTGGTCTTGCTACAGCTTTTGTCGTACCATTGGAATGGCAGTTTAGAAAAATAAAGGGGTGAGATTTCATGGAAATCTGAGTAAGTTAGCAACCAACATACAATGAGATAACATAGACATGATAAATCATAAACAGGAAATGCATGAATGCAGAAAACATACTTTCCTTTGTTTTTCATCCAGATTTCTTTGTAGAAACATGTTCTGAATAACTTTTCAGATAAACATAACACATTTTTCTTACAGAGAACACTCGTTCAAAGAAACAGAGTTTTGCATTTCTTTTCTTTTGCTTTTCTTTTCAAAACATCTTATTTAACATATGGTAACATCCCAGCTCCCCATTTTGCACTATGAGTACCTGCTGTATTTATATCATCATATCTGTGCAGTTAAACTTTCATACTTTCATTCATAGGTGTACCCACCAGCCCCATGTCTTGTCAAAGCCCCATTTCTTCTAGATGGACTCTTGACACATCAACTTAAGTAGATACAAGACACCACCTCATGTCTAGCCACATGTCAAATGGCTTAACCCTCATGCAACACTAAGCAAACTAGCAATCGGGTACCCCTAGCTAAGAACCAAGGTTTGAGTCAAGTGCAAGAGAGAATCTCCTGAAGAGTCCTAACCAAATTGAAGTCCTTACAAGTGCAACCAGACTTGCCAAAAGAAAGAGAGAAGAAGTCACCTTAAGATCCAACCAAAAGGGTTACTATAGCCTAGGCCTAGTCGATTCACCCTAGGGAGTTTGCTTCCAAACTTCCCACTATTCCCTCACTCACTTCGTAGCCTCCAAGCAAGGATGAAATCTGCAAATCTTCATCATATCCATGGTTTGAAACCATGGAAGAGAAGAAGAAGGAATCAAAGAGAATCAAGGGGAGAGCCAAATGGAGCTCATCGGCTTCAACACCTCACCACTTCATCTCCAAGTTTCTTCCATCACTTGGACAAGTTTCCCATCTCATCTCCCTCTCTCTATCTCTCTTGATCTTATGGAAGAAGGAAGATCAAGCAAATCACCATGGAATCTAGGAAAAAGAAACCATCATCGGCCATGGGTCGGAGGAAATGTTCAAAGATTCACACACACACACATGCTTTGGTAGGGCTGAGCACCGATTCAATCAGAATCGGTATGCCCTAATATCAACTCCGACTCCGACTTTGTCAAAATTCAGATTTGAACTCCGACTCCAACCATTGTAGACTCCGCTCCGACTCCGGCAAGTAGGAGTTGAAATCGGAGCGGAGTCGGATCCACAACCACACGGCACCTAATCACAGATCTGAGAACACATATTCACAACCACCCAATCAATGAATCACAGATCACAAACAACCAATCACAACCAACAACCATGAACCACCCAATCACCAAAATCATCCAAAAAATAAACCAAAATGCATATGTAAAATTGGATTAAAACCAAAAAATTAAACCCAAAAAAATTGACACAAATCGAGACTCGAGAGACATGGATCAAGAGGCAGAGGGTGTTGGTTGCTCCGGTTCGATATTTGCGTGCTCCATCATTCGATCGGCTACGCTTGATGGTGTTGGTTGTTCCAATGGTTCTAATGTCTTGATATCCTAAAAGAAACTGCAGATCTTTGAGAGAGAGAACGAGTGAGTCGAACGGCGAGGTGGAGTCGATCAAAGGCCACACAGCGGGAGAAGACAAAGAAAGGCGACAGCTGAGTTAGAACCTAGGGTTTAAGAGAATCAGATATGAAAACGGAGATGAAAACGAGAGTGAGGTCGTGCATAGGGGTGGGGGTGGGTAGAAGAGTAGTCAGTGTAGTTAAAACAACGCCCCTTTTTTTTAGGAAAAAGGGCACCATTTTGACTAAATTTGGGCTGGTAACACCTTTCGGACAGGGCTGCTCCGGTTTTGGGCTTCTAAACTTTTCCCCTGTTTTGGGCTTCTTCTTCTTTTTTTTTCTCTTAACCCTATTTTTTTTCAACCTTAAATTTAATTTTAATTTTAATATTTGTTTTAGCCCTAAGTTTTTTATTTATAGTTTTTATAATTTTTAGTATTGATTATTAGTAAATATTAATTCACTAGTGTCTAATTATATGTTATCATACAATAGCTTGTTAGTATCGATAATTCTATTTATAGTTCTCATAATTTTTTTATCACTCAATTAAATTGTTAGTATTGATTATTAACAATTACTATTTAAATCAACTTGTACCATAGTGTTTAAATATAATTTATTATACTAGTGTTATTATTCATTAGTATTACATTTTATTTTATTTTTTTATAGGTAATTAGTATTACATTTTATTAGCTCATTATACTTGTACTATACTAGTGTACTTATTCATCTTATAGACTTATAATATAGTGTTTAATTACATGTTATTATAATAGTATCTAACTTATGTCTAACTTAATTATATACTAGACTTTGTATTACATGTTATTATACTAGTATTATTATACATTAGTATTATACTTGTACTATACTAGTGTCTAACTTATTCCTATTATAGACTTATACTATAGTGTTTAATTATATGTTATTATAATAGTGTCTAACTTATGTCTAACTTAATTATATACTAGACTTAGTATTACATGTTATTATACTAGTGTTATTATACATTAGTATTATACTTGTATTATACTAGTGTCTAACTTATTCTTATTATAGACTTGTACTATAGCGTTCAATTGCATGTTATTAACTTATTATAATATAGTATTACATGTTATTATAATAGTGTCTAACTTATTTCTAACTTAATTATATACTAGACTTGGTATTACACGTTATTATATTAGTGTTATTATACATTAGTATTACATGGTAGTAATACCTTGATATTCATTGTTTATATATACTAAACTATTATTATTCAATTTAGTCTATTTATATTATAGTATAGTATATTATTTTATAATAATTAACTCATACTACTAATCACTAGTATATTATTGAAATTAGCTAACCATATAAATTCTATTTATATAAAATATATTTTTCACATGTACAATATCGGAGTCGGAGTAAGAATCAGAGTCGGACAGTAGGAGTCAGAGTCAAAGCAGAGCCTGAATGAAGTTAGAATCGGAATCGGATTTTTGGATTTTTTCCCAGCCCTATGCTTTAGGAATATGAAGATCAACACGAGTTCACACACTATCTTGGGTTGATCATCACTACCATCTTGAGGTCTCCATGTTTCAAAATCCAAGCACTTGCACCCATGTAGATAAACACCACTAACATGAACACCAACATGCATGGCTAAGCATGCCACGGTTCATAGGATTGATTAAGAAATTTTATCAAGTTCTAATCCATGAAAAACATTTCTTAATTTCAGCCACTTCAATCACTCAAGAACGTTGTAAGTTGGTATCTAATATACTCTTAGATAATATCTATATGATGATGTATAAAAAAAGCATTCATGTATAAATGTTGATTTTAAGCATGAATTACCTTGCATTTATCTCATGAATATTCGGATTCTATGAGGCATGTTATGTTTTTATAAACTTTTACTTATCCAAGCATTCTTACAAATCGACATGTTCAAAGTTATGACGATTCATGCAAAGTTTGATTTCTTGAGCAAAAGCACACGACATTCAATATGTTTGTCATATGCATAGCATGAAAAATATTTTTATCACGACCCCAACTGCTAGGATGGGGAAGTATCCTAGTGGAACTCCTTTGTCCACTTTGGAGTGAATAAAAATGGAGTGATAACCCCTGAGTTAATGAAGAACAGTCAACAGGCAATAGTTGGATCCTTTTTAAAGGATTCCAAGGTGATTGTCATGTGTAAATGGTACCTAGGCTGGTGGGTACACCTATGAATGAGAGTATGAAAGTTTAACTACGCAGATATGATGATATAAATCCAGCAGGTACTCACAGTGCAAAATGGAGAGCTGTGATGTTACCATATGTTAAACAAGATGCTTTGAAAAAGAAAAGCAAAGGAAAAGAAATGCAAAACTCTGTTTCTTTGAACAAGTGTTCTCTGTAAAAATTATTTAAAAAAAAAAAAAAGTTATATTTATCTGAAAGTTATTCAAAACATGTTTCTACAAAGAAATCTAGATGAAAAACAAAGGGAAAGTATGTTTTCTGCATTCATGCATTTCCTGTTTATTATCATGTCTATGTTATCTCATTGTATATTGGTTGCTAACTTTTTTTTTTTTTTATCGGTAAATATATCGGTTGCTAACTTACTGAGATTTCCATGAATCTCACTCCTTCATTTTTCTAAACTGTCATTCCAATGGAATGGCAGAAGCTGTAGCAGGACCACAGGACGGATATGGACATGAGTCGGTGGATCAGGATAATAGAGAATGAGTTGGACCTGGTTCGGCAGATAGAGATGATGCTCATGTTTCTAGAGATGGCCCTGCGTGTTATTCAATGCATCAAACAGATGCTCTAAGAGGCAACCAACATCTATTCTCCATTTGTTAAGTTTAAAGTTAGTGTGTAAACGCCTCGAACAGTTCTAAGAGGCAAAATAATGGTTATGAGATAATTATGAAGTTATGTTTTCAAGTATTCTGGTGCAAATTTTTATGAGTTTTGACTTTCCGCTAAGATTATTGCATACTACTAGATCATTAGTAGGTTGCATTGCATGTCATGAATGGGGATGTGTGACCGTGTGTTGCATATTAAAAAAAAAATCCATTCAACCTACGATAACAAAGCAAATGCCTTTCTAAATGGTTACATATATTTACAAACCAATAAAAATGGGTGCATTTAAAAGAAGTCCATATGAGGCTTTTTTTTATCGATAATAAGAGGCCATGTAAGGCTTTTCCAAGTCATAGTATTTACAAATTATTGGAAAATATCATGTAAAAGCACACCCATTTTCAAAACAAAAAACTCGAGTGCATATAATAATCATGAGGCCCGTCGGATTTTTCAAAACACTACATTGGCCAGCCTAGCATTCTTGAGTTTCTCAGGCCAGCTCTTTGTAATGTTACACCACCCCCCTTAATCAGTAGGGGATTTCAATTTCTTTCCAGTTCTACTTTGAATCTATCTCTATAGTAATTTCTATCTCTCACCAAACATTTGTTTTTTCTTTGTTTATTCAATTTCAATGGTAGTTTCTTCCAAACTCTTATAAAAAAATGGCATTTTTTTGATGATGTACTTCATAGCCACTTTTTTCAATTTTGCTTCATAAAACATACATACTATATATTATTTCCATCTTTTTATAACATTTCCCCAATTGAGATCAAATATTCAAAAGTTTTATTAACTTCTCTTTCCTAGTGGGTATCGTGTGTATAACCTCACACCCTCGATCTCTCTCCTTGCCTACTTTATACCATATGGAGCCACCTCCAAGTATAGTATTGCAGTGAATAGCACTTAGGCTTAATAGAGGTCACCACTCCCCATCCTATGCACCAACACTCCCCATGTCTGCATTTAGGAAACAGTACGGTCTACTCATCATAGCCTGTACCCAAGCCTCACTGGCCCTCATGAATCCAATAGCTTCTTAGCACAAATACTGAACATTTCAGCAACAATATAAAAAATCAATTGGCTTTCAGAACTAGCACTCCTTACAAAAGAGCAAACACCATCTTTTCTGAACAAAAAGCATGCTATTACGGAAAACTTGTTTTCAAATCATATCCCTGGTGGACAAAAAAAAAAAGAAACTATATATCCAGGAACTAACAAAGATGAGTTATGAACTTACTGTTCTCAATGAGGTTGACTCTTGTTCTCGCCAGGATCTCGCAAATAGTGCACGTAGATCAGAAGTCCATCCAAAAACGCCCTTCCATTCGTTGTATATGCACTTTGAAACATATAAATAAAAAATTCAATCCAAGAGTTCTTTAACAAAACAGCCAATGTTAGTGAAACAACCAGATAAAATGGACACAAAATCCAGTGGAATGTCGCAAAGCTATTAGTCCTTGCAAAGCTAATAGTCCTTTAAACAATCCAAAAAGTTTTCTTATCATGGAGTTCCAGTGAATCCATCGCTGTCAACTAATTATAAGCAGAAAGGTTTGTCGAGTAAGGTGATAGAACATTGCAAGATAAAACAGCAGAAGTTGATAGATTCATAATGTTAATATCTTTTTTTTCTTATCTCAATTTGCCGCAAAACAGAATATCAAATTATCAATAATCCTTTTATCCAGCATAGTTTAAATTACTGTCCAATACCTCTCCGATATGTTTCTATCATCTGCTTTCTTCCACTTTCTCAATAACCAAGCAAATCGTTAAATTTAAGAAATAATAGATAATTAAAGAAATCGTCGCAGTCATAATTCACGAACTCCAAAAAAATCAGTAATCTCAAAAAAAAAAAAAAAAAGGTTCTAACATCCGCCGTTCAATATCCCAAAAAATGAACAGCTTTCAGTTTTACTTATTACACCGCTCAAGTTGAAAAGCTTAACTCCCTTGTCTCCAAAATCACGAAAATTATTTTAGACCACCGTGTTTCATTTCCTATTCCCACACTTTCTAAACAACAAAACACAAGAATCAAATAAAATTAAACAAACAGAGGCACTAACAGGCCACTTTCCGCTCAAAAGAAGGAGAAGAAGAAGAAGGAGAAGGAGAAGAAAAGAACAGAAAACAGAGCTTCGAGAAGAATCTCTGTTTCAGGTTACGCTCAAAACGCACCGTTTGAGTTCTTTGAATGACAACGGCTTTGTCTCCGGACTCCTGAGAGACCAAAACATTGGGCTTGAAGCTCTTCCAATTGGGATCGACGGCGGATTTGGCCTCGACGGTGCCGCGAACAACGACGATATTTTGATCAGACGGATGTGACTGATCTTCGGAGGAGTCATCGACGGTGAGGATGGAGCGAAGGTCGGAAACTTTAACGGAAGGAGCCTTGCGGATTTTACGGAGGGAGGATGAGGTGGCGGTGAATTTGAGAAGAGAGCGTACAGCGGCGTAGGCCAAGGCCACGCCCAAAACGGCACCGTCTAAGGAGAGAGCTAGTTGGGAGAGGAGGGAGACTAGGGCTTGCTCGTGCGAAGACATGGCTAGCTGTTGGAGAAGGTCACATTCGTTCGGGGCACAGTGATGATGGAGGAAGAGCGTGGGGTGGCGAACGCTGGCCGGAGCGGATTGGGACTGGAGAGAGAGAGAGAGAGAGAGAGAGAGCGAGAGAGCGAGGGTATGGGGTATCGTCGTAATTCAATATTTATGCTTGGTGCCGGAGATAGAAGTAACAGAGAAGTGCCGTGGCCTATTTTCAGTGACGAATTCCGTAGTAGTTTTTAACTTTCTAGGTGACTTCGGGGTGGCCGGGCCGTTCCAGACTCTTATGGTCCAAAACCAAACCAACAAAACACAAGGCTGGTCGGGCTTATGGAGGCCAGGTCGTCCGTTTGGGCTTCTACATTAGGGGTCTCTTCAATCTATGTGAGATGAATCGACCCGCCTAGGTAAAAGGATTTGTAATATTGAAATTATCTTTGTATTTTAAAAACTTTTAATTCGTCTGTCACTTCAATGGCCAGTCATGTGATTGGAAGTAAATTTTAGATTTAAGAAAAAAAATGGATCACAGATCACATAAACTGATTTTAGATAAAAATTAATTAAAATATTTTTTTTAATATTTTTTTCTTTTAATTTAAAAATAAATAAATTATTTATTACATTTTTGTAGGTTTGACCCCAAACTTCATCCGAGTCTCTGACCATTCGAGGTCGCGAGCAGCAAGCAAAAAAACATCTTTATTGTCTCCCAAACACTATCGAAAAGAAAGAACCCGAGTACAGCACACACAAGATGTGGTAAACTCAAGAGTGAAAAGTTCAGAAGAGAAGATATATCATTCAGCACCTGCTTGAACCCAGTGATCAGCGACAGAACGATACAGCTTTTCTGTACAAACACATGATTTTATATACAAGAATTGCCAATAGCCACTAGAGTAGTGAATAAGAAGAGGAAGAATCAAATCAGTGTAAACTTCTCCGTCCAACCATACTGCTAGCAGCAAGCTCAGCGCTGAACACAGTCAGCCCACCATTATACATACGCTGAATCTCCTCCCGGTACTCCGTCAAAGACTCGTTGGGTATGGCTGGTGTTAACTCCACCACATCCCCCATCTTCAACTTGCATGTGGGATCACTCACTGGTTGATGGTTCAGCCTTGGCCTCAATTCTTCCTTCAGTGGGAAACCATATAGGGTCCATCTCGAGCTTCCTCGTCCAGCACTTTCCAACAAATCCTTTATTGTTGAGTTTGCAGGAAACTCCTGAACAGACATCTGCAACAATCAAACAAAAAGCACGTCAACGTCAATGCCTCTTCGCCCAATCCATCCACTATGCATGACGCTCTTCTAGTTGTTTCTATGACTTTAAAAAAAAAAAAAAA
>QEOT01122877.1:0-38971 GCA_003123785.1 Pterocarya stenoptera
TCAAGCACCTTCCTTCAAGTTTGAAGAATTCTGAATCCATGAGCCATTAAGCCACCAGATTATCAGTGAAGCATGGAGTAAATCCCATGTAGGTAATCCGTCTTATATTTTATGTAAGAAACTCAAATCAACCAAAGAAGCACTTAAAGTCTAGAACAAAGATCATTTCGGAAAAATCAATCACAATATTCATCAGATTGAAAGTGAGCTTCTCAGGGTACAAGAAGACGTTATGACTCCCTACAATCAGGAAATGGAAAGATTTCTGCAAAATAAACTTCACAAGCAAAGAGAATATGAAGCAATACTATGGAAGCAAAAATCGAGACTCACCTGGCTAACCTCAACGTATCTCAATACCAAATTTTATCATTTGACAACAACTATCTGGAGAAGACGGAATGCTATTGACTCTATCAAACTGGCGCCAGGTATTTGGTCAATGGACCTCACTGTCATAGAGACTTCTTTTATTAATCATTTTAGAACTATATATTCCTCTTCAAATCCAATTGTTCCGAATCAACTAGATAATCTCTTCGACAAGCGAATTTCAGAAATAGAGAAAGAATCTTTAGTTGCAATACCAGAAGAAAAGGAAATATTGGAAGCTCTAAAACAAATTCCCAGCAATAAAGCTCCAGGGTCAGATGGAATGACAACTCTATTCTATAAACACCATTGGAGTATTATAAAAAAAGAAGTCATATTGGCAGTTCAGAATTTCTTCAGTAGCGGGCAGCTTCTAAAGCAGATCAACCATACCAACATTGCTCTTATTCCAAAGACGACTTGTCCCAATAATCCTGCCCAATATCGCCCTATTAGCCTCACCAATGTCAGCTACAAGATTATAACCAAGATCATGACCAATCGCCTTAAAGTCCTTCTTCCAAAAATAATTTCTCCACTCCAGACAACATTTGTACTAGGTAGAAATATCAAGGCAAATACTATCATAGCTCATGAGCTTTTTCACCATCTCAAAAAAAAAAAAAAAAGGAAAAACAGGCTTACTGGCACTTAAGCTAGATATGGAGAAAGCTTTCGATCAGGTGGAGTGGGATTTTCTCTTTATAGTGATGCAAAATCTGGGTTTCAATCGTAAATGGATACATCTGATAAAAGAGTGTATAACAACAGTGTCTTTCTCTATTTTCATTAATGGTTTACCAAGAGGCTTCTTCAAATCTCAAAGAGGTATTAGATAAGGTGATCCAATATCACCTTTTCTCTTTATATTGGCTACAGAAGCTCTCTCTAGAATTTTATTGAAGGCTGAAGCACAACAGAAGCTAGAAGGGGTTCGAATTAGTAGAAACAGTTCAACGGTGTCACACATTTTATTTGCAGATGATACAATCATTTTTGCTAAGGCCACAGAAAAAAATGCTCGAACTATTTCAGAATGCCTTGCAAAATATCAAACTTGGTCAGGACAGAAAGTCAATTTGAGCAAATCTTGAATGTTTATTACCAGAAATACTAGCCAGGCAACAAAAGCATCTATTTCCCAATGGTTGCCCTACAAAGCAACCTCAGTCAGAATGAAATATCTGAGACTACCCACTTCTTTTAGTAGAAGTAAGAAAGAAAATTACAATGAGATGTTGAGCAAAGTGGGAAAAAAATTAGAAGGTTGGAAATCAAAGCTACTAGCTCAAGCAGGCAGAACCATGCTAATAAAGTCTGTAGTAAGTAATATTCCAACTTATCATATGAATACATTCCAGATACCAAAGTTTGTTTGTAAATCTCTTGATACTGCTTTCAAAAATTTCTAGTGGGGATTCTCGAAAGACAAAACTCATAACTTGACTCTGAAGTCTTGGAAATCTATTTGTTAACCAAAGAAGGAACATGATCTTGGTATTAGATTGACGGAAAATATGAATCAAGCTATGCTAGCCAAAAGAGGATGGGAACTAAGTGAGCCCAGAAGTGGCTTGTGATTCAACTCTAGCCACAAAATATTTTAGGAACACAACTTTTTGGGAAGTTTCTCAAAAGGCATCAGATTCATTTATGTGTAAGGGAATACTCAAAACCAGAGAACTGCTAAAAAAAGGCTGGTGTTTCCAAATTCATAATGGAGAATCGGTAAATATTTGGTGAGATCCATGGATTCCTTCATTGACCAATTTCAAACCACAGCCAATCCAAGGTATAGAGTTACAAAATCCAACTCTTTCAGTTTCAGATCTTATAAAGAATAACCCTCGGATTTGGGATGTTCCAAAAATGTAAGATATTTTTTATTGGTAAAGTATATCAGAAATACAAAAAATCCCTCTATCAACACGAGCATTTGATCAGAATAAAGTGGTTTGGGTTTTAAATCATAATGGGAGATACTCAGTCAAATCTGCATATCATGCTACAATACAAGACCAAGTCTCAACCTAGCAAAACCCTTCAATGAAACTCTTCAAGCCAATGTGGAGTCTTAGAATTCATAATCATCATAAATTACTCATTTAGAAATTCCTTTGGAATATTATTCCTACCAGAACAAGACTTGGGGAAATCATCCCCAACCAAGAAACTGAAGAGTTTGTTTTCTGCAGCTATGAGAAAGAAACTCTGTTGTATTTGTTTGTTGAATGCCCTATCAACAGGATTCTGTGGCAACAAAGCAGTTGGCCTCTAAACCTTGCAAATCTGCCTATTGATTCTATATCAGACTGGATCCAAATGATCATATGATCATCTATTTGGAGAAAGAATTGGGGCTTCGGAATGAGGAAAGGCATCAATTTCAACTATTTGCAATCATAATGTTAGACTTCATTTGGAGAAAGAGAAATGATATCATTCATAATCACACTTCTCTATCAATTGAAGAAGCAAATATTCCGATCAAGTGCACCTATGAAGATTACAAAAATACATGGAAGGAAAAAGTTGAACAACGCAGCAAAAAAGAAAAATGGTATCCTCCTCCTCGAGACCATCAAAGTTTCTCTTTTGATGCAGCAGTACGTGAGCAGTTTTCAATAGTTTCAACAATCCAAAGAAATCATAATGGAGATATTCTAGGACTAAGAACGGAAAAGGTGCATACCACTATCCCTTTAATTGCAGAAGCAATGGCAACACTCCTTGCAGTCAAAATGGCTTCAACTCAAAGTCTTGTGATAATTGAAGGAGATTTCCAATCAGTAATTTCCTCCATTGAAAGTGCAGATATCTCTTCATTCTGGAACATATAAACTATTATTAAGGACATTCAGCACATATCCAATCCTCATAAAAACTAAAAATTTGCTAAGATACATCGATCCCAAAATCGATGTGTGCACTTAGTTGCGTAATGGGCAGCTACCAATCTTGTTTTTGGAAGCATACCCTTAGATAATATTCCTAGATATTTTTTGTATATTGATAGTGGAAATGATTCACCTTAAACTTTATATAATTATAATCTATAATATGCTTATGCTTGATTAGGAAAAAAAAAAAAAAAGAAGAAGCAGCATTTGATGATAAATCCACATGATGAAGGAACAAGAAAAAAGAGAGTAGGGTGCATACTCTCTTGAAGAAGGTTGATGCTGCCATTCTTTTCATCTCGTGGATACGTAGCGTCTATTAGTTAATGGCGTTATTTATAACAACCACCTGCACCTGGCCTGTCTATCGCTTTCCATTGTTCTATTTTTATTTTTCGTCGGACTTTATGCAACCGACTCAAGCTTACAGTTCTAAATTGTAGGCCTCATTATTGATGCTCCATAGCGTGCCGACATATGTCAACTAAAAGGAAGGATTACTTATTCGAATCTTGTTTTCTGCGCGCATTTCTCCATAGCGTGCCTTAACAATCTTTGGCTCATATACCTAATTCTTTCTTATCATCACACCTGGTCTGCCGAAGTGCGCTATTCCATTTCAGGATGCAGGGTCTGTGCATCTGCTGTTACACTGTACTGACTCCAATACTATTCAAATCATATATATATTGATGGGAAATGATATATACTCCGCTCCCAGTCCCGCTCCCTGTCCCGTTGAGATTTTTTTTTTTGTTTTTTGTTTTTTTTTTTATTTCTTGATTAAGAAAATAATTTTTAATAAAGATGTAATTTTTTTTTATTTTTTAAAAATATGAAAACATATTAAAAAAATATATGTTGAAAATGAAAAAAATAAAAAATATAAAAATTTGCATGAGCGGGACACCGAGCGGGACACCGAGCGGTGTCCCTAGAACTACTCATATATTGATATAGGACAAAGAGAGACGAAACGTGGAATCTCATTCCATAAAAAATAAAAAAAAATAAAAAAAAAAAGAGAACAAAAAGAGGAAAATTAAAAATTCTACAGTTTTCATGTGTATAAATTTCGTATATATTTTTTAAAAAAATAATAGTATTTATCATTAAAAAAAATTATTTTATCATAGAAATTTTATATTTATTTATTTTTTAAATAAATGTGTGAAATTTGAATAACCTAAAACTAAAAATATCTGGTGTAAAATCATCAATTTATGGTATAAAATCTCTTCTTATCCTCATCTTTTCTAAAATTAATTAAATTTCTAATATCAAATTGTGGTCCATATTAAACCTTGTACCTAACCTGTTACAGCGACTAGGTTCACTCTCTGACACTTTGAACGTGCTGATATAATTTCTCTATAAATTGTCGTGTTATGCCGTTTGGACGACCAAAATTTTGGGAGCATTGAAGAATGGCCAGCACTGCCGCCGCTGCCCACAACCCTGCTTTGGACCCGGACACGGATGCTCCGGATGATCCGGGTCACGAGTTAGCCGAGTTTGGAGCCGGGTGCTTCTGGGGTGTGGAGCTGGCTTTTCAGCGAGTGGTCGGGGTGGTGAAAACTGAGGTCGGGTACTCTCAGGGTCACGTCCCGGATCCGAACTACAAACTGGTGTGCTCCAAAACCACTAACCATGTGGAGGTGGTCCGGGTCCAGTTCGATCCGAAAGTTTGCCCCTACACCAGTCTCCTCTCTCTCTTCTGGTCTCGCCATGATCCGACAAGCCTCAATCGCCAGGTATCTGATCTTTCTTTGTTTTCTTTTTCTTTTTGGTTTTGTCGGTAGTTGACTCTGGTTCGATTCGTGTTTCTTCAACTATCTCTCATTCACGTAGGTTTAAAAAAAAACAAAAGTGTATCAATTTAGTTTTAGGGTTAATTTTAGCCGCATGGATTGACGTTGTCTCCAATTTTCTGTCGGACGGAATGTCCCAATTCAGGGAAGAATGAATTATGTTGGAGGTTTCCATCTTGGAAAGTTAATTTTATTATGTTAGTTCTCTGTTTTCTCTCCCTAAAGCTGGACAAAATTGGCGGTTTACCTGAAATTTTGAAGGCCATTTTTTGTGTGGTTGTAACCATAGAATATTTGCCCCTTTGAAACACGATTCACTTGTGTTTCAGGGTGGTGATGTGGGAACACAATATCGATCAGGAATATACTACTACAATGAGAACCAGGCTCGTTTGGCTCAGCAATCAAAGGAAGCTAAGCAGTTGGAGTTTAAAGATGCGAAGATTGTGACAGAAATTCTTCCGGCAAAAAGGTTTTATAGAGCAGAGGAATATCACCAACAATATCTTGAAAAGGGTGGAGGTAGAGGCACAAAACAGTCTGCCGGGAAGGGTTGCACTGACCCTATCAGGTGCTACGGTTGATGTGATGCTGTGATTGGGAATTATTATGTTGGGAGTTCTTGCTTCTAACTTCTAGTTTGCTATTTAAAAAGCGAGTAATAGACAAATTTTATATAAGTCTTTAGTATAAGTCTTTTATATAAAAGGGCGTTCTAATAATAAAAAGTAGTTTTTTTAATATTTTTTTTTAAAGTGATACAAATCATTTCTCTTAAAAAGCTGTCAATTAATTAGTACTGTGCTTTATGCATGAAGTTATCTTATTTGCAAGCCAAGTATATAATAAATTAATCGCTTATATTGATACTCATTATATTTATAAAAAGATTACAATATCATTATTTTTCATATAAGATGATGTGGCGAGCTTCCACATCTGTGATATGTTTGGTGTGTTGATAAATAGATTTGCAAATAGATTTATCCTTTTTGTGCATATTATAAATGAAAAACTCATTCCCTATACCCATTAGGCAATTCAATTAATCTTTAGATAGTTAATACTAATAATTTAATAGAAATTTATATTTGGATTCGAAGACATGGTACATGCCAAAATACTTTGAAGGAACTCAGCAAGAAGTCAAAACCATAATCTTTGAGCCCTTTGAAGGGGAAATAAATGGCTAATGGGCCTTAGTCATAAAGCCCACCACATAGAAAACAAAAGCCTAAGCCCACTAACTTAAAACCAACCCACCCTTGATTCTGTGGCTGCCTCGTCGGACCGATTGCGACTTTTTAACGCCCAAAGCTTTGAGAGGGCTACCCGGTTGTGATAGAATGGCTTTCTTTTGTGAAAATAATGAGGGAATAATATCCCACCAGGCATTGTGAAGAAGAATAAAAGTAATAAGAGGAATGAAAAGCTAAAGGAAATAGAAGGTTATATGAAAATAGAGAATGCACTGATAGGCAAAATTAGAGCCCCCTCCCCACATCCCGGGATGGGGCGGACTCCCAATCCGCCCACTCTAATCCACTTCAATAATAGATAGCAGTCTATTAGATTCAAAAATTATTTTTGAATTTAAAAGTGATCAAAAACATATTTTTAGACTTAAATTGTAAATTTAAATTTATAAATATGACTAAGATTTGCTAGAACAATCTATAAAATGGTCACCATACTACACATAATTTACACAAAATATTAAGTAAAAGTTATACTTAATACATATTACTATATTTATATATAGTACAAATAATAAATATTTATATATTTATATAATAAATATATAAATGTGGAGAGGGAAAAATGCGAGGCGGGATTGGAACCTCCTCACCCCCCGCCCCCGCTAAGGGGGCCAGATGCAGGGCGGGGAGAATGAGGGTGGCCCCGTCGCCCACCCCTAGGCAAAATGGAAGAACAAAGGGAGTAAAAGATCTAAAAAGGAAAGAAAAATGTTATATCCACAAAAAGAATATATATATTTTATTATGTTAAATAATATCAATTTATTTACTTTTTGGTAATCTCTTTAGAGTCCTATCCTGTCAAAATAAAATGGACAAGATATTTAAACTCACGAACTAGTGTGGTTTTATATTGTACGTCACATGCTCTGCTTTTTAAGTTTATTTTTGAAGTATGTCTATACGGAAGCTGCTACAACACACACGATACAGATTTGCTCGTGTGGTTTTTTTCTTAAAAAAAAAAAAAAATGATTTTAATGCAAAATGCAGGAGCAAACAAACAAAAGTCTTCCATACCAGCATGGGCAAAGGCATACCGCGATGTGCAGGTTAGCAAGCAGAGCACATCTCAACAAGAGTCTTTCTTCCATCGCCGATTTTGATCATCCTCCCACCCATAGATTGCTCGACCTTGATCTCAACCTTCCTTTGTTGGAGGTTTGTTGATTTCGCCAAATTTTCTTGGTTGCCCGCGAAGATCTGAGTTTTTTGGTCATTTAGCTTCAGTGTTGCCATTTGTTTCTGTTTCTCTCAGTTTTTCTCAGCAATCAAACAAACAAACGTCTACATAGAAATGTTTTTCAGAATCGTGTAGTACACTTTTTCTCTCATATTTCTCAGCAACCAAACAAAAGTCTAGAAACAGTTTCTCAAACTTTCTTGGTCTTCTGAGAAGATCCGAGTTTTCCGGTCGTTTAGCTTCAGTGTTGGCATTTGTTTCTGTTTCTCTAAGTTTTTCTTAGCAACCAAACAAACAAAAGGCTGCATAGAAGCGTTTCTCAAAACAATGTAGTACATTTTTTTCTCTCAATTTTTCTCAACAACCAAATAAAAGTCTAGAACCAGTTGGACTTGTGTTTTACCGAGCAAGACCTATTTAGGATCTTACACCAAGAGAAAGAGTTGGTTTTTACCGTCAACGTAGAAAGTCAAAGAAGGGACAATGAAGGGCGGGTGGGTTTTTGTTTGAAACCGAACCATGACATGGAAAAAGTTACACCTGTGTTCGGTGTAGAAAATAAAACCGGCCCCCGTTCAGAATTTTTCTTATTTTTATGAGTTCATTTTGTAGACGTTGCCATTTCAAAGATTTTGCTACAGTTACTTCCATACGTAAAATCTTTGAAAAATACTATTTTGCTCACTCAATTTGTCCATTTAACGCTTTATATATTTTAATTTTTTTTACTTAATTATTAAGGAAGTAACTATTAGTATATTGATTTTTTTTTAAATGTTTTAAAATGATAAAAAATTATGAATAAAAAAATTTAAAAAAAAAGAAAAAGAAAAAGACTAATTTGAACCAGCGGTTAATTTGAGCGGTACTACTCAAGCGGCAGAGTAGCATCGGTCTAAATCTTTTGGATCATGCTACTGTGACATCCAGCTTTTACCATTGAGCGTATTCCTAGTGCAATTGGTTTTTTTCAAATATTTTTAAAAAATACACAAATCAATAGTGGTAATTTTTTAAACATTTTAGAAAAAAATTTAAAAATAAAAATGAAATATACTATCAATCAAATGATTCAAACCTAGGGACAACTTCAAGAGAAAACTAGTATTTTCCAAATTTTTTAATTGTTGGTTGTGTAATTTTCATAAGTAATGTTAGATACAGTTGTGTTGTACAAATGCCGCACATTTCTTTTGAAAAAAAAATGGGGATCTACCGTTAAAAAATTAATTGTTTCATGTGAATTAAATATTTATTCATTTTTTTAAAATGAGTGTGTGGCACTTACAAATCCTATAACTGCAAATATTATTTCTCAAATTTCATTCACCTCGGTCCGTACTTCTATCACTGTTGCTAATAGAATATAATTAGTCAAAAGGATCGGGCTTATTGGGCGGTGTGGTCCCAACTAACCAATTAAAATGGGTAAAGCCCAAATTGGAGAGTGGTGTTGAAAAGAAAGATAGATAGAAATAGATTCTTTAGGCCCAGCCAATAGAGACTGGTCAGATCTGGGAATTGCTTGACCAAGAAGACTAATCGGACCTCAAAAAACTTGGGGCAACTAATGGGCCAGAAGACCAAATCCTAGTTGGGCCTTTGAGTAAGAAAGAAATCTAGTAGTCAGCCCAAAAAAGAGCCGGTATTATTTGCCATATCAGCACATGCAGGGAAGAAAATGAAAAGTTAAAACTACTCGCCAAGGACATGATCAAGCAACGAATTAGGGAGCATTTTGTTACCGAGAGAATATTAGATTTTATCAAGTCATAAGAAAAAGGAAAATGTTGCTCTTCTAGCTGGGATTTTTAATATTTTTAATTTCTTTAATTTCTTTTTTACTTAGTGATTAGTGAAGTATTTTTTAATAATATTGTAAATTTTTTTTTTAAAATATTTAAAAGTGTTAAAATAAAAAAATGTGAAAAAAAATTCAAAATACACTAGTAACAGCTCACAACGTTAGTTATAGAGCCACCCTAAGAAAAATATTGCTATAATTACTAATGACAAAATGAATATTGAAAGAATAATGTTAGATATAAGTTTAGAACATTCAAATTTCATGTAATTCTTTTAAAAATAATGGGCTTCACAATGAAAAAATAATTTTTAATACCATAAATGTGTGTCATACAAGGACGGAATGATGTTTCTTTTCTTTTAATTAAAGGGGACTATAAGATTATATTATAGCCTAAAATAAAGATTGTACGTAACATTGCCCTGCCAATATATACGAGAACATACAACTATTTATTGTGACGAGTCAGGCCTCTTCTTTTTTTCTTTTTTTAGATGGAAGGCCTCCTAAATTGTTGTTAGTCCTTTTAGTGATTTATACGTATACCACAACCACTTACTTTGTTCCGTGACGTGGCACAAAATTGTGGTGCCACGCGCTACTTATTAAAAAATTTAAAAAATATAAAAATAAAATGATAGAGGAATTAGAGTTTTAGTTTTCATATTCTTATGTTTTTTAGTGTTATTTTGTTTTGAATTATATCTTTAAAATATTTTTAATTTTTTTTAATAAGTCACGTGAGTCAAGAATAGAAAAAAAAAAATATTTTTGGATATATATACTGTTTGAAAAATGAATAGACAAGATTGCTTTAACTGAAAAAATAAGTCAATTTTTTCATCGATCTTTTTATCTTATCCACGACGTATCGAGCGAATTTTTAACAGGACGCAAGCAACTCCCAAGGCAAACGTACAATCCAGCAAAACTCTTTGAGGAATTAAAGCGGGCATTGATGGGCAACGAAAGTTAGTTTAAATCGGTCTTTATTAATGGTTGGCAAAGAGTCCATCAATAGAATTGATGCCTGATGCATGGGTCGAGGTGATCAGTCTTTAGTATTACTAGATAGGAGTTTTGCTCTACGTCAATCATTATTTATCTCCCTACCTCATGCTTGACAAATTTTTTTTTTTCTCGTAAAATATGGAATGGTTTTTTTTTTTTTTTATAAGATGTGGGGTGTGAGATAATAAATAATAATTAATAAATTTTTTTTTTCACTTTATTTGTCATGGGAACATGAAAAATTAGTTTGATCTTTAGATAATTTTTGTTACAAAATTTAAAATAAAAAAAATTAAATACATAAGCAGTCAAAATTAGAGAACAAAGTGAGGCAATATAGTAACATTATTCATATATTTAATGCTCAATTAGGGTTGCTAGCCAGGTTTACGAGACATTGTTTGTTTCCTGGCAAATACTAGTAGAGCTCTTCAAATTTATCGCTCAATTTTACAGCTCATGTATTTTTTTTTTTAATAGTTAAGGAATTGATTATTAGTGAAATTATATTTTTTTATTATTTTCTTAATGATTAAGAATGGTAAAAAAATACTTGAAAAGAAAAAAAAAGAAAAAAAAGAAAAAACAAAGTTATAACTAGCAATATGCCCAGTGATAAATGCTAAGCAGTCACTAGCACCATTCTTTATTACTACTCCTGCAATTAAAACCCACCAGCTCGTTTATTTTTACAGTTCATCTCAATTTATTTCATCACATCTTATCTAATAATTATAATTTTTTTTTAAATTTTTACACAAAATAAAATAAATAATTCAATTTTTTTAAATTATAAAATAAAAATAATATTAAAAAAATATATTTTACAATATTTTATTTAACTTTTTAATTTTAATCTCAATTTATCTCATCATAAAATAAGTTTAAGTGTAATTATATTTCACAATGTTAAATGTCATGAAGGAATGACTAATGATATTTATTTACTAAGGGCGTGAAAGTTCCATGCATGTTTTTTTTTTTAAATGGGACTCGCATAAAAAAATGAGTTAAAGTGGTCTAGCTCACTTTTTTCTAAGAGTTATTCAATTCTCTATGTGAAGCATGCTATATAACTAGATTACTTAAATGAAAAATTTTGATTTTTTGATATTCGAGTTTGAAGATTTGTATTCTAAATCAAATTATGATGTATAAACACTTTATTAAATGTGTTTTACGCACGACTTGAGAATATAATTTTAGAAAATGCTTCTTCTCCCGATAATGGGTCTCGATTTTTTTTTTTAATTTAATAATTAAGTAAGTGTTTTTAAATGATGTTGTGTGTTTTTTTTTAAATAAAAATATTTAAGGAGATTAAAAGAATGCATAAAAAAAAAAAAAGCAAAAAAAAAAAAAAAAAAAAAAAAGGAAATGCCCTTACAGGTGGGCAGTGTCGGGACCCACTAATCTCGGTAGCCCTAGCACTCATGCCCATAATTTTCTTTTTTTAACATGTGTGGAGTGTGAACAGGCCTGCACACTCCAAAAATTTGTAATTTGTATAAACCTTGCATTTTCTTAAAGGAATATATATATTTGAGTCATGTGTATTCTCTAACACTAATTGATTTTAATTAAGTTGATGATTAGTAGCTTGTAATCCAATTAGTGATACCAAAGCAAGAAGACATAGGCACAAGTTATTCAACAAAAAAGGACATGGATGTTGAAAGTCATAAAATGCCTAACTGTATCTAATTAAGATAATAGCAATTAATTATTTTAAGTCGTTCCGACAATTAATCAAACTCGAGAGAACTAAGTACGTACGTACTCGATGGCATAGTGTGATTCAATTATATATATCTCAAAGAACTAAGTACTTCAGTCTTATCCGAACTCAATTAAAGTACACCGACCAAACCCTTCCCAATTAGTACAGCACGTTAACCAGCCCTAATGAGGTTGGCTCATTAACCACAAACCAACCGCAGAACTGAATGCACGTGAATGCATGCAGTACTGGCTCGGTCGGAAGGGTATGCCAATACGATCAAGTCAGCATGCATGCAGGAATTGAGGGCAGTGTCTCTAATTTTTGGTTCCTAGCTTACTAAATACTAAGGGCTAGTTTACTAAAGTATTGTCAGGTATTTCCTTTGATCCCAACTGTTAAACGTTGTATTTTGCATGTTTTTAGACCAGTCTCTGACAATTCGAGTCTTCAGAGTTGGGTGTCGATTGGTGTTGTGTGGAGCCCTTGGTAGTGGTTCGGTGTGGCTGTACAGTATCGGTGCATACATCCATGGCTATGAATAGTATTTAAATGCAGAAAAAATAAAGAGGTGAACACATAGATTTACGTAGTTCGACACTAGGCATACGTCCACGGGGGTTTGGGGAGGAGAGATTTCACTATAATAAGCTTGTTTACAGTCTCTTGTGGCCTCTCATTTCTCACTGTACGATGGAAGCTGTAGAGCTATTTGCTAGAGAAGAGTTCTCTCTAGAGCTCTCTGGCTGAAGAAGAAGTCCCAAAGTCTAAAGAAGTCAAAGTCGTCCCAAAAAAAGAGTGTCTGCAATCGGTAGTTCTTCTTGCCGTTTATCGCCTGCCTCCCACTTGATTTAAGACACTTTCCTACTTTTTCTCTATTGACATTTTGTTTTTCCTTACTTTATGTCAAATCCCCCATTTTTCTCTCCTGACATTACTTTCTCATATCTCCTGACATCTCATGCCTTTAGTCCTTCTTATTCCTCATTCTTCCCTAATACTTTATCTTTTAGTGAGCCCCTCCAAATGCTAGGCTTAGGACATTCCAGAGGTTAGGGAAAAATTCTCTTACAGTTACTTTGTCAATTCCCATAAGACTTGTTCGTTGGAAATTCTTTAGCATATTTTTCATTTGCCTCACCTCATTCTGCTGGGCCATCAGTTCTTCTGCTTGTCGGTCTTTAGGTGCGGTTCTACCTCGTCAAGCATTTATGTCGTCGCTTTGGTCTTCTAATTTCCTTTAACCTTGTTTTTCTTTCCTATTTCATTTAGTCGCTTTTCCTTTCACTCATGTTTCCAGTAGCCACCTTTTTCCTTTCGCTTATATTTCTTTTAGCCAATTTTCCCTTCCGCTCCTATTTCCTTTCACTCATATTTCCTTTGGCCACCTTTTCCTTTCACTCATGTTTCCTCTAGCTCATATTTCTTTTGGTCGTCTTTTCCTTTCGCTCATATTTCCTTTCGCGGCCTTTTCCTTAAGTCACATTTTCCTTTCGCTCCTATTTCCTTAGCTGCCTTTCATTTCGCCCTTATTTCCTTAGCCACATTCATTTCGCTCCTATTGCCTTAGCTGCCTTTCCTTTCGCTCCTACCACTTTACCCCACCAGGTTTTTTTTTTTTTTTTTTCTTTCCTTTCACTTTGCCCCAACGCTTTTCCTTAGCTTTTCTTTTCGTTTGTTCCTTCTTTCCTTTTATTTTGCTTTGTCCCACCGTTTTTCCTTAGCTTTCCTTTTCATTTGCTCATTTCTGCATTGTCAGAGTGTTAGTTTCTGTTTGTGAAGATTTCTTTGATGGATATTCCGTTGTTGAATATTCTGTTGATAGCGATTCCGCTGATAGAGATTTCGTTGGAGATTCCGTTGACAAATATTATGTTGATGTAGATTCCGCTAATGAAGACTTTGTTGGTGTAGAGTTTCTGTTGACGAAAATTATATTGATGAAGATTCTGCTGATTAAGACTTTGTTGGTGTAGAGTCCGTTGGTAGATATTTTTGTCTTCGGGTGGCCAATGGTTGACTTGCACTCCTTCGCAAGAGGGACAAGGCAATCTTTAGGGCTTACCTTTCCCTTTTGTCTCGCGGGGAGGTAAGCTGCTAATGGCGATCCCTTTGATGTAGATTCCATTGATGGTGTCCATGTCTTCTCTTCATTATTCAGGCAGTTTATAAACTCAGCCCGCTCTCCATCAGGGAGAGGTTAGAATGTCTCATGCCATCCTGCCTCTTTGTCCTCCGACGAGGTAATTCGAACAGCAATGTGATTGGTTCGCTCCTTCACTGCAATAGAGGTTGAGGTAAGTATTCAGGCAGTTGTGGGGTTGGTCCTGCTCTCCACTGTGGAAGGGATAAAGCAACCTTTTGGCCTACATTTCCCTATGGACCTATGGTATCCTGCAGGGAGGTAAATCGTTTGGGCAGTCTGTTATTGGACCTGCTCCCACTCATTGACATCGCAAGAAATGGTAAGTTTGGGTCAGGCTGGCGCTGATCCCACATTTCGTCGTAGTGGGGGCCGGGGTAAGTTATTCGGGTAGCCGTGAGGCTGATCCCGCTCTCCACTGTGGGAGGGATAAGGCAACTTTAAGGCCTACCTTTCCCTATGGTATCCTACAAGGAGTTTGTTGCCTAGATGACTAATACAAGAATGGGTGAATTGAATTGTATTTAAAAATTTACAATTATAATTAAATACACAATATAAAATATAAACAAAATATGAAGCAACAGTAAATAAAAAGAGTAAAGGTAAGACGAAGCAAACTTAGTATTTTAACTAGAGTTAGCCCCATTGCCTACGTCAACATCTCAAGCTAACTATTGAGGATTTCCAAATTCACTATCCAATTTCTTTCAAATGGAGATAAAAACCTATTACACCTTTGAGCAGTACTGTTACAAAGAAGTTGTGTAGAACACCCTCTACACTTGCAATCATCTTACACGTGGTGATTCAACGTTTATTCCCTATGTAGAACGTATATTTGCAATCACCTTATACATGGTGATTCCACATCTATTTCCTTTGTAGAATACTTTTTACACATACAAAGGTTATACACACTCTTTTAATGATACAAGAGCTGATAGTGGGTAAGTTATCAGAAAACATTCCTCAATGAGTGAAATAAAAACAATATAGCGCAAACTATATCTCTTTCAAAATGAACAAGAGTTAAGGCTCAATACTCAAATAAAAGAGATTAAAAGTTTTGAATGAATGTTGTATGCTCTTGTTTTTGTATATATTGATCTAAATTTGAAGAACCTAAATGAGCTATTTATAGGCATATGAGACTTCATTTTCAATTTTAAAAAGATTCATATGTCAAAGACAACATCATTCACTTTTCAAAATTTTCAAATAAAAATTTTACTTTCTTGAAATTGTCAAAGACAATATCATTCACTTTTCAAAATATTCAAATCAAAATTTTACTTTTCGTAATTGTCAAAAACAACATTATTCACTTTTTAAAATATTCAAATCAAAGTTTCTCTTTCTTGAAATTTTCAAAAACAACATCATTCACTTTTGAAAAGTTTCAAACAAAACATGCATATATGAAAGATGACAATTAATTATCTTATAAAAATTTAAATTTTAAACTTTTAATATTCAAATATGTCATGCACATGTGAAAAATACAATTTTGAGTCTTAATCCAATTTTGAATTTTATCAAAAAATGTACAAAATTACTAGAAAAGCTTCATTTGCGAGCTTGTTTCCTTTCTTACTCATGCTTGGTTCATTAATGTGTTTGGCTTCATTGTGTAGGCAACTTGAGTTTGAGACTCCTTTATGCTTGAATTCATTTGTTATCATCAAAATCTATATGTAAATATGTAATTATATGAAACTTGAAACATTGGGTTCAACAGAGGTAAGTCGTTCGGACAGTTTGCTACTAAACCCGCTCCCGCTGTTGACGCTGAATTGAAAGGTAAATATTTTCTTCAAGTAGCTGGGAAGGATAAAGCAACCTTTAAGGCCTACATTTCCCTCTGTTGCCCCGCGGGGAGGTAATTCGAATAGTGATGTGGTTGATCCACTCTTTCACCGTGATGGGAGACGGGGTAAGTTATTTATGCCGCCTCGAGGCTGGTCCCACTCTCCCGAAAAAGGAGACTGAGCCGTTTGCTCGACTATCATCCTGAGTGTGGAGGTAAGTTGTCTGGGCAGTTTGTTGCTGAACCTGCTCCTGCCCCTTGGCATCACAGGAAAATGGTATGTTTAGGTCAGGTTGGCACTGATCCCACACTTCGTCGTAGCGGAGGTCGAGGTAATTCATTTGGGGAGCTGTGAGGCTGCGTTCTCCACTCTGGGAGGGACAAGGTAACCTTTTAGCCTACATTTCCCTTTGGTATCCCGTATGCAGTTAAGTCGACCAAGAAGTATGTTACTGAACCCTCTCCCGCCTATTAATGCTTACGAGGAAGGTAAATGTTTATCTCTCCCGCCTATTAATGCTTACGAGGAAGGTAAATGTTTATCTTTGGGTGACCAAGGTCCGACTTGCATTCCTCCGCGAGAGGGATAAGGCAACTTTTTAGGTCTACCTTTCCCTTTTTTGCCTTGCGGGGAGGTAATTTGTTGATGGAGTTTTTATTTAGTAGAGTTGACTTTCTTGATAGAACTTAGTTGATTTTCCGTTGATATTACGCTAATCGGAGATATTGTGTCAAGCCGTACATTTGGTATTTTGCATCACAGAAAATAATTGCGTTAGTAAAACATAATTCACACAAGTTTTTTAAGAGACAAATCGAAGCATTTAGCTGCCACGACTATTTTTGCCTGCTGCTTGACCGAAATTGCACACAATTGGTCTTGTCGTTTCTTCTCTTCCTCGCTCCTCATTTTATTCCGCTTCCTTCTCTCTCTTTTTTTTGCTGCTTGTCCGCTGCTTGATCGAAGTTGCCCGCAGTTATTTTGTCATTTATTCTCTTCCCTGCTCTTCATTTTTATTTCTGCTTCCATTTTCTCCTTTCTTTTCTTTTTTCTTTCTTCATCTTGATTTTCTCCCTTTTTTTTTGGCTATAGTTGTGGCTGTGGGCGAGGAGTCATCTTCGTCCGTGCTTGCTGATGCATGGGCAAGTCCATGATGGCTAGGTCACGCGGCTGCTGGGATGGGTTGATGCCCGCTTGCATGTGGCCGTGTAGTCCCTAAAGTTGTTGCCAAGGAGAAGCATTCGCCGAGGAGTGGACCTCGACTGTGGAGAGAAGCTGTGGAGAAGGGCTGTGGAGGAGTTAAGGCCGTGTATTTCAGTGGCCACAATTCATGGCCGACAAGTGAAGGCCGTGGAGCTTTTGGCCGAGGAGAGGAGGACCTCGGCTGCCGTGCATGGCGTGCACACATGTAGTGGCCACATAGTCCTTGGCCGTGGATATGGCCGGGGAGAGGAGGAGAAGCCATGTAGAAGAGGAAAGGTCGTGGAGTTCAGTACTACATGGCCCATGTATTGGTGCGTGACTTCAGGTCGCCTCTGGCTACGGTGTGACGAGGCTTGAAAGCATCGTTCAGGCGGGGATAGAAAATGTCAGCGGTCCACGTGGTAGTCGCCAGCACCCCCACCGAGCCATGGTGCGACTGGGCGGAGCTAATCTCAGCCACGAGTCGTCCTGGGCTCGTGTTCAAGTGGTGATCTTTGTCTTGGGGCAGTGCTAGTCGTGGACCGTGTCAATGGCGACAAACAGCGCCGACGGTATGTTTGATGCCTCCATATCTTGACTTCCTTAACTTCGTGTCTTTGCTCCCAGGTGTAGTATTCCCGATCTAGCACCTGCTAGTCGTGGACCTCTCCCACCCTTAAGTCTGTTGGGAACTTTTATCTTGAGGTGGTAGGTAAAGGTTACTGCTCTCAGGTTGTTCTGGGTCGGGTGGCCTAATATTGCATTGTACGAGGAGGGGCCTTCACTACCAGGAAGTCAGTCATCGTGGTTGAAGGCCTGGGGGCCTTTCGGGCCAGGACGGATAAAGTGATGGCCCCCATTGGCTGGACTAGGGGTGTAACCGGTCTGGTCCGGTCCGGTTTTGGACAAAATCTTGGACCGAACCGATATGACCGGTTTTGTATTTTTCAAAATCGATTACGCACTGGTTACCCTCCTAAACCGGTATTTCCGGTTTTACCGGTTTCCGGTCCGGTCCGGTTCGGTTTTTCGATTTTTTTAAAATATAAATTTGATATTAATATAATATTAGACTAATAGTATTAATATTAGACTATTAGTATAGCTATATAATACATGATCAATTACATTTTCATTTTTAAGATTAAACTTTTATTTTATACTAACATTATCTTATATATGATTATATTAATAGCATATGATCAAAGAAATTACAAATGTTTATATTTAAGATTAACATTTTATGTTATAATTTATAAATTATAGTATGAAATTATTTCATATATGATATATAATTATATTATATATATAAATTTCACATAAAATTATAAATTATATAAAACTTATATATTAATATATATAATATTTTGTATAAAACTTATATATAAAATATTATTTTTTATATATATTTTATCAACCGGTTCGGTCCGGAAAATCTCAAAACCGGAACCGGACCGGTTCCGGCCGGTTTATGAAATTTGAGAACCGGTTTCGGACCGATTGGGTTAAAAACCGGTAAAACCGGTCCGGGCCGGTCCGGTTTGGTCTGGTTTACCGGTTTTTCGGTTTAAATTTACACCCCTAGGCTAGACATTGTTGCCTGAGAAGCCCTTGAGCGGCTTCAGGGCTGGGCACAATCGATTTGGGTTGATCCCCATCTTGACAAAAGCTTTCCAAAATAGGATATTCATCGAATTGCCGTTGTCAAAGAGGACTCTCTCGGTAGTGAAGTTGGCGATCTGTATGGTAACTACTAATGCGTTGTCGTGCGGGTGTTGGATGCCCTCCTCATCCTTCTCAATAAAGGCTATTGTTGTTCCCCCGGCGTGCTTCCTCGTGTCGGTCATGACCTTTCTCATTGTGAACACCTCATCGTATCGGGCCCTTTGGGCGTGAGCCCTCCAAGCCGATGAGGTGGAGCCTCCTCTCATGTATCTTCTCGCGATCGTGCGAATCTCACCCACCGGGCTGTTTGCCCTCACTAGACCCGGCACAGTGAGAGCCTGAGAAGGCAAAGGCCTGGGAGAGAGGCCCAAGGGAGCCCGCAACGACGTCAGTCCACCTTCTGCCGCCACTGGTCTAGCAGGCCCTCCAACGCCTCCTTTTTTCGCTTCAAGGTGTAGCAATCCTCAATATTGTATTGGTTCGTCAGCCAGTAAGCATAGTACTTGCCGCTCTCTTGGTCCCTCCTTATGTGGCTCCTTCTGCGGGCTTGGCGCGCCTTTGCCTTTTATAGCTAGGCTCATGTGCGCATGAGGCCAGCCACGCGCTCGAACCGATGCTTCACCCCTTTTCTTGGCCTTATGTGCTCCCTTCTTGCCCCCCTCACGTTTCGGCCCGCCTTTCTGTCTGGCAACCTCCTTGTATGCTTGCTCTAGCTTGGTCCTCTTGGGAGTTGTTAAGGCCTTGATGTTGTCTTCAACATTAATGAAGCTGTCGACTTGGTCCATAAACTCCCTTATTGTTGTGGGGGTTCTCCGAGCTATCTCGGTCATGAACAAGTTCTGGGGTCAAATCCCCCCCAGTAGGGCTGCTAGGGTGATCTTCTCATCTTGGTCATTTGTGGTCATACGCTCCCAATTGAACCAAGAGAGGTATGACTTTAGGTTTTCGTTGTCTCGCTGCTTCACTGTCAGGAGGTAGGCGGCCAAGCGCCTCCTTTCCTGGCTCGCCATGAATTGCATCAGGAAGAGACGGGCCAGCTCGGCGAAATTGTCGATAGCACCAGGTGGCAAGGATCCGAACCAAGCCCTCGCCCCCCTTCAATGTGAGCGGGAATGCACTGCATGCGACTTCTCCTGGGAACCCGTGCACGGTCATGTGGGCCTTGAACGTTTCAAGTGCTACAGGGGATCCTTGGACCCGTCCTACACATCCACTTGCGGAACTTTGAATCTCGAGGGGGGAGGAACCACCATGACTTCGGCACTATACGGTAGATCCGTGTTAGTGAGCAGTTGTTCCACCAAGGATGACGTACTTAGTCGTTTGGCCATTTTGGCATATTTATCCTCGAGCTCCCAGAGCTCAAGGTGCATTCTGTGCCTCTCTTCTTTGGCCACGGAGGCCTTCGGGATTCACCATGTTTCGACTTGCAGGTTGGGCTCATCTCCCTCCAATTCCCCTCTGGTTCTCTGCAGAGCAGCATTCCCTCAGCGGAGAACTGCTACCTCTTCCATAAGTTTCCGCATGGTTTCACCCATCTCGTTGGCCCTTACTTCACTTCAAACTGTTCCTTTTCTTGTCGTGGTGCTTGGAAACGTGTGGTTGCCGACATGTGAAGGACACGCTACTATAGGAAAAAGAATCTCATAGACGACACCACTGTTGATGTCGTGTTTCTCAACCTGGGCAACTCTACGGTGGCCCAGCTTGTCCACCTAGAACAATGGAGGAATGAGAGCTTCAAGGTGGTAGGGGATACCTCCGATGCCAAAATTAGTATAATATCTCTTTATGAGGATATAAAATCAAAGTATCCAAGTGTTTGAACCCCTCCTCTTACTAAGGGAGGGGGTATATATACCTGGTCAGGGGCGACCCTTGGGAAAGGTATTGTGGACTTTTCGCTCCGTACTCAGACTGTGTGTCCCTGCCAGCTCCTTGCTATGCAACAAAATTGCCAAGCTTGATCGTGGTGACCATTGATAACCCAGGGGGCATGTCCACTCCTTAAATGTAGCGTGGCTCCCTGTCGTGGTGTGCACGTTTCTGCCCCTCATTAAATGCGGTGTGGCCCCGGTCATACATGCCCACTCCTTAGGCCTGTCTAAACGCCGGGGTCCGGGACAGGGGCTATCGGTGAGTAGTCATCAGACTATTTTGCCTTCCATCCTTTGGCCAACGTGTGTTGTCCGACCGCTTCTCCTTTCGGTCCTCCTGGGTTGACCTGGTCTGGCCCACCCCTTGTCCTCGGGCCTTAGAACTGCTCGGGCCTTGTGGGCTGGGCTCGTTTGTCCTAGCCCGGCCCTGGGGATTATTCCCCCCACAACACTTGCCAACTATAACATACATACTAATTGGCAATGGTGAAAATAGAGTTTTTAAATGAAGATAAAAAGAAAAATATTAAAAATATAATATCAACAATTAAATATACGTACTTTCATTGCCAACACATGGAGAGTGTTAAGGCTCGGGGGATGGGTTTTGGGATTTTTATTTAAGGAAGGTGTGTGGTCCGGGAGTGTTAGATCGTATCCATGTTGTCACGCACTCATTGAAAGTGGAAGTGGTTGGTTTCGCATAAAGAGAAAATAATGAAGGGGTGGCAATGAAGTGGTGCATCGATAATTATGAGAGCTGGAGAAGTGTAGAACTATACGATACCAAAAACCTAAAAAGCAAGGAAAGAGTTTAAAATGGGTTAAAAACAAAGAAAACATGGTTGAATGCTAAAAGAAATTGAGACATTCGGTGATAGAGGAGTTTCATTATGAAGATGGGCACTATAGTGGACTTTCACCTTAGAGCATTAGCATTGGATTGATTAATGTTGTGTTTGGATGTTGGCGTAAGTAGGATTGTTTTATAGATTCTATTAAGATGTATTTGAATGTATGAAATAGATTGAGATATGTGTTTAAATGTATAAAATATATTAAGATATGTTTAACTTTTTAGTGAAAATTAAAAAAATAGTAGGTTCCATCATTAATTGGTTTGATATAGATTGAGATGAGTTTGACACCCAAATATAACTTATATCATGAGATAAACTTTCCTTTTTGTTTATCCTATTCAAAGTCTAATCTCATATTGTATTACCTATCTAAACTTTTTATAATGATAAACTATTATTTAATTTTTAACTTTTTAAATTATTCTTTTAGGTTTTTTTTTGTCATATTTTACAAATCTATTATTTATTTTTTTAATCAAATAAAATAAATTTTATTTTAATTATCCTAATTTATAAAGCCCATGGTTTTTTTCTTTTGAAAGATAACAGTTATATCGTTGATTAATTAAATTATTATTGTTATTATTTACTTATATTTTCCATTATTATTATTTGCAAGTGAGAATCTAACAATAAATATAAATTTTTTTATGAAATTGTTAGTTTAATCTTGTACAAAATTTTCTTATAAATGTATAGTTAAGGGTCAAATTTGAACCTCAATTACTGTAGCTAAAAGTTAAGATAATGCCATATTTCCTAATCCAATGCCATTCAATATTGGCTTCTTTTAGAATGGATCTCACTAATATTTGGTTAAGTCAATGTCAGCATTTTTGGAGATCACGACTAAAAGTTAAGGGCTCGTTTGATTACGTAGATGAGATGAAAATTGAAAGTTTAATAAAATAATATTAATATATTATTTTTTAATATTTTTTTTATTTAAAAATTTAAAAAAATTAAATTATTTATTATATTTTATATAAAAATTTAAAAAAATTATAACGATAGAATAAGATCACATTATTTATGTAACCCAACGAGTCCTAACTGAAAATATATGTAAAAGAAATCTCATTTCGAAAATAATCAAAAGAGAATTTTAAAATCTATGGAGAAAGGATTAAATGCAAAACGGAAAACAACCATATTGGGAGGGGAATTGAATGCATATATACTGAAAGGAAAATGCTAGATGTCCTGTTGTTGGGGACTCTGTTGGGATCTAATATGTGTTTTTATGTGTGTATTTTTTAAAGTTTTTTTTATATAAATTTTTTTAATAATTTTTAATATTTTAAAAAATAAAAAAAAATCATAATATTATTAAAAAATACTTTCTTAATCATAAAATAAAATAAAAAATCATAAAAAATATTTTTTATTTTAGTTCTTGATTAAAGAAATGTTTTTAAATAATTTTTTTATTTTTTAGTGATGTTTTAAATTTATTTTATTTTTTAAAAATATTAAAAAATTTATATAAAAAATAACTTTAAAAAAAATACATCAAAAAATAATGCCAGCCCCAGCGGGATCCCCCAGCCCAGCGGGGGCTGTAGCATTGTCCATATTGAAAGAAATAATCTTCACAATTTCTTACTATTGTTCAATACTCTATACTCTATTTTTTTTTTAAATTTTTTTTATCAAATATTTCTTATATGAATAATGAATAAAAAATTTGAAATATTTAAAAAAAATAAATTTAAAAAAAATTTAAAAAAAAATTAAAAAATATAAAATGTGAAGTATAAATAAATAGTAGGAGGTTGTGTAACAAAACCGATACTGAAAAGGTGGACGGTCATAAATTCCTTTAAAGTGTACTGAAATTCTGACAATAGTGCAAGAAATATGAATGAGAGAGAGAAAAAATCAATAGAATAATTGGAGGAAGCTATCACGACACGTGTTGGATGTCGTGACTCTCAAAGAAAGTTGCATGAAAAAGTGCATGGTTACACTATCATTGCCCCCTTCAGAAACTAATGGATAGGAAGTGGGCCCTTTGCCCAATGCCCACCTCTCCCTCTCTCTCTCTCTCTCTCTCGCTCGTTCTCCCCTCCTTGACTGTCTGTTAGTACCACTCTTTAACTGAGCTCAACACAAAGCACGAAGAGACAGCAGGAATTAAAGGAATGTCGATTTTCACTCTCTGAGAAGCTTCAGATAGAAAGAGATAGATAGAGATTGATAGAGAGTGATGGGTGGGGTGACTTCATCGATGGCTGCAAAATTTGCATTCTTTCCGCCAAACCCACCATCCTACGAACTAATTACTGAACGTGCAACTGGCCTTCTGCTCCTGGACCCCTTTCCTCACCGCGAGAACGTCGACGTTCTCAGGCTGCCCACCCGCCGCGGCACCGAGATCGTGGCCGTTTACGTCCGGCACTCTATGGCCACCTCCACCCTCCTCTACTCCCATGGAAATGCCACTGATATAGGCCAAATGTACGAGCTTTTCATCGAACTCAGCATCCATTTGCGGGTTAATCTCATGGGGTACATACCTACCTCCTTTCTCTCGTGCCTTTTGTCCCATTTTCACGTTTGTTTTTGTCTGTGATTGAAGATGACTTAGCGATACCCATATCATATTTTTGTGAGAATTCACTTCAAGAAGAAAACTGCTTAACTAGTTAATTCAGCGAATGACTATTTACAACGAAAATTGGTTCCAAATAATCTTTTGGTTGCAAAAGTCAATTTTTCTTGTACTGATTTGAGTTTCTTCGCGTAGAACGAAAGGAAAGTATTGTGGAAAACTAGGTGCATAGTATTTCTGTCTGAGCAGGTTTGCATTGACGCAGAGTTTTTATTTTTTTACTATGTGAAAGGGGCTGATATCTGTTTTAAATATGGAGTTCGAGATTATATAGGGATTGAGGTAGAACGTGTGTCCGTCGTTCGTAGTATTGGCTGTACTGTGGGTGGGCAGGGATTGGGTTAGGTCTGAGGTCTCTCTGTTCTCTGTTCTCTTTTCTGTTTTTCTTTTTCCGTTTAATTTGTTCATGCATGCGTGGATTTGATTCTTTAACATCCTTGGTTTTGATGTTTTTCTGGGGTTGTTTACGTCCTTGGTCCAATTGGAAAATGGAGATTCGTAGTGAAAATCGAAAGATCTTAGGATGAAATCATTCTTCTGTCTTTAGCTTAATGATTGATCCAACAAGAAAGTTGAGAAATGGGGATCTTTACAGTAGCAATACCATTAATTGACAGGTACAATGTTATTATATTTTTTTTCTTTTTATGGATCGATGGATCATACTTGCAATGTTAGCTTTCATTTTCTTATTTATTGGTCCAGGGTTTATTGGCAGAAAGCTTAATGAATTGATCCAACAACAAAGTTTGATGATTGGTAACAGAAGCTTTGCCATTAAAACTAGATCCAACTTTAGCTTTCAGTTTTAATTTTTTGGTTAAATTTTTGGTCCTGGGTTTAGTGGGCAAGAAAATAAATGAATTTAAAGAAGTTGGTGGATGCATCTATGCATGGTTGAGCAAGTGTATTGATTTACTTCGATGATATATTTCAGTTTTAGCTTATTTCAATTTTTTTTTTTCGGAATTTGATTTTGGCTTGGTTTATTTGACTTAACGCCCCGTGTGTTCTACTTCCCCGTTTATGTAATTGTGATATTGATTTCAGTTTCAGCTTCTAATACACCTCTATAAATTAGAAATACTTTTTCTTATTGTTTCTAGTTGAGCAGGATGCATTTAGAAGCTGAGGTAAATGATGTCTATTGGTTCTGTGTTGTAAAGAAAAATTTATAATTGCCAAAGTAGTAAAAACAAGGCTGAAATGAGGCTAGCTGTGAAATCACCACTTGTTCCAAAAACTTAAGCTGATGGGAAGAGGTAGATTTTATTATTTATTTTATATTTTAACACTCTTTCTCACGTGTGGGCTAGACTCCCCCTCAATGGGTAGCCCAACACGTGGAATATTTAATTAAATGGGGTAGAGTGTAGAGTCAGGGTTCGAACTCAGGATCTCTGCTCTGATACCATGTGAAATCACAAATTTTTCCAAAAGTTTAAGCTGATGGGAAGAGTTAGATTTATTATTTATTTTATATCTTAACACTAGCCTTAACTGTAGAGAAAAGCTTCCTAGTTTTGTATAAAATGACCACCGTCGTCTCTTTGTTCAATCGTCATAATGATCGAGTATTTTTTCTAAGGCCTAACCATCAAAATATGTGTGTTGGTACCATAAAGTCATAAATTACAGTTTCCATATTTATTATATGATGTCCCTCTTACAATTTCTGTTCTTATAATGTGATTTCTCTCATACAGCAGAATTTATCTAAGTTGGAGGCAACTGACTTCCCATTAAACTTCATACTTTGAATATACTCTCAATCACCTTAGTAAATTATGCAGGTATGACTACTCTGGCTATGGGCAGTCATCAGGAAAGGTATTAACATCAGCATGAAAATATAAAGGGAAACATGAATTTGTTTCTAATGGTTTTGTCATTAAACAAGATTCAAGCTTTGAATCTCATGTCTTTCTGCAGCCAAGTGAGCAAAACACCTATGCAGACATTGAAGCAGCATACAAATGTCTTGAAGAGAACTATGGGGCAAAGCAAGAAGACATAATCCTTTATGGCCAATCTGTTGGAAGTGGCCCCACTTTGGATCTTGCTGCCCGTTTGCCTAAACTAAGAGCTGTTGTTCTACATAGTCCTATACTATCAGGGTTAAGGGTCATGTATCCTGTCAAGCGCTCGTACTGGTTTGACATCTACAAGGTTAAGTTCTTGATTGTTGATCTATACCAATGCTTTCATTAATAGGTTGAATTCTAATTTAATCCCATTGTTTTGCTGCAAACTCTCCAGGTTTCAAAGACATTAATTTGGTCTGGTGTTTTGAATCAAAATAGTCCTTTCACCCATCTGTTTTTGATAACCCTAACGAGAAATTAAAAACCTGTTTTTTATTAGGAAAAAAAGAACTAAAAACTTTGAAAAAACACTTGTGATTTGAAAAAAAATTAAAATCTTAAGAAAAACATGTGCACTAAAAGCTAGAAAAATTAGATAAACAAGACCTAAGATTTAAAAAAATAAAAATAAATGTCAAGAATAAAAATTAGAAATTAAAAAGGAGGGAAGGGTGGATGGGATGTTACCCTTTGCTCACTGCATCCTTCGGTTAAGCAAACATCATTTATTTATTATTATTTTTTTTACATTTGTAGCATTTGTGTTTTCTAAGATTTTATTTAGATATTTCTTAAGAATTTATAGTTTTAGTTTTAGAGCATGTTTGGATACGTGGAGTATCTCATAATTTTTTGAATAGTAGTGGAACGGTTTGGGTGAAGATGTTTTATTGAGTTTTAGGAAATGAGAGAAAAAAAGTTCAATTAAAATATTATGGACTTAAAAAATTGTTTGAATATAATTTTTTAATATAATTATTTTTTTGAAGTTTGTTAAAATTGAAAAAGTTGAAATTTTGAAATTAAAAAGTATTTTGTATTTGAGTGATATTTGGGAATGAAATTATGAGTTTTGAGAATTCTCATAGTGTCCAAACATGCTCCTTAGTTTTTATTATTTCTTTCTTTAAAAAGTTTCAATTGCATTTTTTATTTATTTATAATTTTTTATAATTTTTTGAATTTTAAATTTTCATTATTTAATTTTAGAGTGTTCTTAAAAGAAGTTTTTTTTTTTTAATCTGATGTGGAATTATAACACACTTGTATGTGTGCTGGCAATTTTGGAGAGTAATTTGGAAGCGAGAAATGATGTTCTTCATCTTTGATGTTGATGCATCCTCGTTCACATTGTTGTATGTGGTGCATAATAAGTGGTTTTATATGTCAACTATTTGAATGAACAACCACTTGAAATGTGCCATCTCATCAAACGTGACTTAGGATGACAAAATCAAGAATGAAAAGTAGCATTACTCTTTCGATTCTATTGGCATTGATGTGGTATTGATTGCCAGATGAACAGAGTGATCCTTTTGGTGCACAATGAAAAGCCTTAGGACTGAATAAGTATTAGCCCTTTGTGATTGACCCAAAAAAAGAGAGAGAGAGAGAGAGAGAGAGAGAGAGAGAGAGAGAGAGAGAGAGAGAAAAATCTAACCCTTCCTTGATTGTTGTTATATTTAAAAAAGGGTTTTGCAGCTTTCTGTGTCTGAATACCATTTGAAATTTATTTTGTGCAGAATATCGACAAAATCCCATCTGTAAGGTGCCCTGTGCTTGTAGTCCATGTAAGTTTCAAAAACTTAATATCTTGCATTTGCCATCTGCCATCTCATAAAGTGATTATAGGAATGTTAATGTGATCTTTTTAGTGGGACATGCTCCTTCCATTAGGGTTTTTTTTTTTTTTTTTTTTTTGTAGTTGAAAATATAAATCTACATTTTTTGCACCTAAAATTTTATTTAATACAAAAATATTAAAGCAATATTTGATTATATCAGAATCCTTTTACTTATAGAATAAATCACAGCACATTTAAATAATTAAAAGGAGTATGTATATATATATTTTGTGAGCAAAATGATTAAAAGGAGTAACAAGAATCAAGAAAGAAACCTTAATATATTATTCTTATTCATGCTTTGGCCCTTGTTTTAATTAAAAACTTTTTGAAATTGAGCATGTCTTGCTTGGAAAATGTACATGTTGTGATAAATGAATGGTGAGAAGAAATGATAGAAGGGAACAACCATTTTTACAATACTTTATACTAGAAACATTTTTATAAAATAACTTATGAAAGTAATATCACTTTATATAAATACCATTGTTTTAAAACATAGTTATATAAAGAATAATAAAAAAGTTGTGCATGTATCATAGGGTCGAGTAGGGGTGTACAACTTTCGGTCCGGACTGACCGGACCGAAAATTGTACCAATCGATTTTGGTCCCACGAATTGTGAACTGAAGAAATTCGGTCCGGCCTCGTGGTCTATAAATTTTGGACTGGACTGAACTATATATATTTAAAATATTTTTAATAATTTAATATATTATTTGTATATAGTAATTATATAAGTTAATGATATAATCTTCATCTAATTTATTATCATTAACCATGTAAAATATAAAATAATATATGCTTCCAATTAATAATAAATCATAAATCATGTGATAATTTATGTCATTATATGTAAATAGTTAATACATCATATATATTCTACTATTTACACTTAATTAAAGTAATTAGGTCATTTTTTTAAATACCTAAGTCGCAATCAAGCATGAATATTCTATGTACAATGAAATTCTTTGATATTCATTAACCATATATAAATATAATTATAGTTAAATATTTTTTTTAATGAGTTAGTTACATAATCCACATTAATAATTCATTTAATTTTAATTTCAGTAATTTAAATAATTTTTTTTATTAATTTATTTGCAAATAAAAAAAAAGATAAAAAAAAAATAACAAAATAATTTGGCAGGACCGACCGGATTGAATCGATTTATACCCCTAGAGCTGAGCACCGACAGTTTCGGAGTAGGAGTGCCCTACCTCCGACTCCAATTCTTATAGCCTCTGATCCGACTCCGACTTTGATTTGTTGGAGCGGAGTCATATTTGGACTTTTCTATTGGGCTTTTTTTCTTAGCCTATTTAAAATTTCAATTTGGCAATTTTGGGCTCTCACTAATCGGATTTGGTCTTCCATATTTTAATTATTTAAAAAAATTATTATTTCAAATTTATTAAAACATAACCAAAATTGTAAAAATAAATCATTCATACAAATTAAAAATACATAACCAAAATGACAAAGCTAAATCATTCACTAGAATCACTACAAGTTATAAAAACATAACCAAAATTTTAAAACTAAATCATTTACTAGAATCACTACAATTTTAAAAAGGAAAATGATAGGGGCAAAACGGGCTCCCATTAGGTTTCCTGATTGTTTTTTTTTTACTTAGTGATTAAGAAAATTTTGTTTAATAATATTGTGAATTTTTTTCTTTTTTTAAAAATATTTAAAAGTGTTAAAAAAATAATGTGAAAAAAAAGATTAAAAAAACTAAAAAAAAAAAAAAAACAATCGGGAAACTTAATGGGAGCCCAAAACGGGCTCCCTAGCATTTCCCTTTAAAAAAACATAACCAAAATTACAAAACTAAGGGCTTGTTTGGGGAGTGAGATGAGATGAGAATTTTGTGAGTAGTAGTGAGATAATTTGAGTTGAGTATTTTTTGGGTTTTGGAAAAGGAGAGAAAAAGTTGAATAAAAAATATTATAAAGTAAAAATATTGTAATAATATAGTTTTATAATATTATTTTTGTTTGAGGATTTGAAAAAGTTAGAATTGTTTTTTATTTTTTATTTGGAAGTTTGAAAAAATTGTAATAATTAGTATGAAAATTTTGTATTTGAATTATGTTTGGAAATAAGATGGGATGTGATGAAATGAGATCAGATAATAATTTTGTATTTCATCTAAGGCCGCAAACCTGCCCTAAATCATTTACTCGCTACGAGTTAAAAAAATTACAACCAAATCTAGAACTAATTTACTACAAGAAGAAGTTACAAACTTCCAAGCCAAAACTAAAACCTTATAAGCCATCAAATATTGTTAGTTGTTCCCAACTATAACAAACAACACAACTTAAATTCCATGTTATTGCCTCATTGCAGCAACAAACATAACCAAACAAAGCCAACAACACCCATCATCTATCATCCATTCAACCCATCCATCATCCATCATCTATCTTCCCAAATTATCCAACCAACCCATCATCCATCAATAAGAAGTTCTCATTCCAACAACAAAAGAAAAACCAAAAAACAACTAAGTTGTTCCCATTCCAACAAAAGAACCAATAAAGTGAGTGTCATTCCAAGCAGTGCCTGAAGAAAAAAGAACAAAATTAGTGAGGAAGTAAGATACTACATAAATTTATAAAAATAAAGAAAACAAAATTGAACATATAATAAATTACACAATTTAAAAAATGCACCTCAAATCTCAATCGTCTTCATGGAGTAAACTCGCCATACTGGTGGTCAATTCTACATTAAGATGTTAAAATATAAGAAATTAGTATAAAAATGACAAATCAATATATATAACAAAACTAATTAAATTTGAAATATATTACCTAAGTCTAACTTATAGCTTTCTGCACCATCAATTGTATCCAAATAATTTTGACTAAGAGTGCGATTGGTCGGTCCAGTCCGATGATGGACCGAATATTTTCGATTCATCATTTTTCCAAACGAAACACCCATAGGGATCGGACATGTAGCTATTGGTCTAGTTCGGTGGTCTAATTATTTTTTTATTTTTTTTAAATCAATTAATAAAAAAAATTATTTAAAATACTAAATTAAAATTAAGTGACTTATTAATGTGAATTATGTAACTAACTCAATAAAAAAATATTTTATATGGTCAATGATAATAAATTAGATGAAAATTACATTATTAATTTATATAATTACTATATAATTAGCTAATTGATATTATATATTAGTTAATTGATAGAATATTAACAAGTGTTAATAACGTATTTAAATTTTTATATTGTTAATGATGATAGGTTAAATGAAAATTACATAATAAATTGTACAATTACTATATAAATAATCAATATAAAATATATTTTTTATTTTTCATTTGGTCCAATCCGAGGTGGAAAAATCCTGGACCGGGACTGAACCAAAACTTTTCGATCCTCTAAAACATTGACCGAGACCGACCGGTCTTAGTCTTGGTCCGGTCCAAATCGAAACGACTGGTCCGGTTGGTTTTTCCGATCCGGACCGACAGTTTTTCACCCCTAATTTTGACTGAAGCATATAAGAGTGGACTTCAACCAGTTTTGCGTACACACAAGCCTCCACATTTCTAGGAGCCAAAGAACTCCAAAACGGATCCAAGACATGGTCTCCTGTGCTAAATATTAACTCAGATGCTACGGTGGTGATCGGAATGACCAAGATATCTCTTGCCATTATAGCAAGAACTAGATATTTAGTGGAGTTAACTCTCCACCAAAATTAAAATATCAAAACTCTCTGTAGGGATCTTAACATCCTCCAATAAATACCATTATAGCTTCGACTTACAATCCATCAAGCTTGCTGGTTTTCGCTTTTCATGGAAGTTTCTCAAAAAAGCCAAGAGATCAATTGAAGAGCTACTACCCATTGAGATACTACTCTAATTTTGAGTATCAGAAATACTTGACTTAGACCCACATGTGTACCCACCACCAAACTTATCATATTGTTCATACAAAAGTTCCATATTCCTCTTGAGGATTTCAAAAAATTCCTCACCCTTCTCATTGCCCAATGTTTGATTGAACTAATATGCTTGAGTAACCAACTTGTACCACGGATCAAGAATGGCAGCAACAAATGACCTGTTTATCTTTCCAAGATTCTCCCAATATTTATCATATTTTGTTTTCATTCTAAAGGTCATTGCACTCAAGTGTCGATTATTACTGTCACAAAAACTTATCAAGTTGGCATGGATATTAATGAGCTCTTGAACTCTTGAAAATTCAGATTTGCAATGACATATAATGTACCAGAAATACGCAATGTGGCATTATAAAATACTCTTAGAAACCTCCAAAAGTTTATTATACCCTCCCAATCATCAAGCACGGGAGCTCCTAATCCTCTTCTCCAATGTGGCAAAGGTGACAAGTTGCTCAGAGTTCACTGTTACATGCAATATACCCAAAAGTAGATGAATTCAAATCTTGCAATTTAGGGACATTTAAAAGTTATTGGTGAGGACAATTTTAGATTACTATTTAGGAGTTTATTGTATATACAAACAAAGAGATTCACAAAGTTGCTGCATATGGGATTCACATACAATTCAACGAGATTTATATTAAAACAAATACAAGTAAGATCACCTAGTGTTAATTAACTTATTATTTATACAGATGAGACGAATTCAAACACAAACGTCCCTTTTTTTTTCTAATAATTAAGGTACTAATATTTGTCTAGAAAATTAACGCATTAACTAAGACCTTATTTCGGCACAGATCATAATTAAGACCTTATTGAAGACACATATCATAAATTAATGAAGACCTTATTGAAGACATAGATCATAAACACATAAGATTTAATTAATTATTGCATTAACTCTCAAGTTGAAGCTGTTAATTATTGCATAAACACATTGTAACATTTTCAAGGAGAGAGGTGACGAAGATCATAAACACATAGATCATAAACACAAAGATAAAAAAAAAAAAAACTCACTCTGAGACAGAGATAGGCGACAAGGAAATTTTCAAGGAGACTGTTGTTCCGTTTGTCACCTTGCAGCTTGGTTAGCCTCGAAACCTTGTGACATTTCAGAGAAAATAAAACATCAAAGCAAGAGAGAGAGAGGGAGATAAAGAGATCTGAGAGGCGACGAGAGAAGAGGGAGAGATAGGCGATGGGACTCGAGAAGAGAGAGAGAGAGGCTAACTTGGGTGAACGTCGGGCTGAGTGGACGTCGTGCATGGGCTGAGGCTGAGGTGCTTGCGGCTGTCGGCTAGGGTTTGTGGCTTCGAGCGGCTAGGGTTAGACTAGAGGGACTCAGAGGGATTCGAGTGAAGTGATTAGTGATGAATTGAAGGTCGGGGGGTAACTTCAGCCAAAACCACGTAAAACGGGGTCGTTTTAACCTCTAAAATGGATGCTGATTTACGTTGACTATGGCGTTTTGTGAGTCTGTGACCAAAACAAAGTCAAAACGACGCTGTTTTGACTTTGTTTTGGCCCTTTGGGCGGGCTGGGCTAGACAACTGGAGTGTATTGGGCCCTTCTTTTGTGTTGGGCCCTTTTTTTTCCTAAACCCTAAATCAAATACTAAACTAAACCCTAAACCAATTTTAAAATTTTAATCTTTTTAATAGTCATAAATTTCTTTATTTATGGTTTTTATAATATTTTTATCACTAAATTTAATTGTTAGTATTGATTAGAACTATTACTATTTAACTAATGTCTATTTACATATTATTATACTATAGTATTACATGTTATTAAATATTAACACATTATAATATATACTAATGTTTAACCCCGAGGGGTTGGCTCAAGTGGTGAAGGGGTTTCCTGACATTAAAAGATATATATATATATATATATACTAATGTTAAACTTATTCCTATTATAAACTTATACTATTGTTTTAATTACATGTTATTATATTACTTTCTAACTTATTTCTAATTTATTTATATACTAGACTTAGTATTAAATAGTAGTTATTATACATTAGTATTACATGTTATTATACATTAGTGTTTATACATTAGTATTACATGTTATTATACTTGAGTTATCATACATTAGTATTACATGTTATTATAAACTTATACATTAGTGTTTATAATTATACATGATACATTAGTATTAAATGTTATTATACATTAGTTATTAAATATTAGAATTACATGTTATTATAAATTAGTGTTTATACATAAGTATTTCATGATATTATACATTAGTGTTACATGGTATTGTATGATGTTTACATATACTAAACTATTATTAGTCAATTTTGTCCATTTATATTATAATATAAGTATATGTTTTAATAATAATAATTTGCTCATACTAGTATATTATTGAATTTAACTAATTATATAAGTTATAGTTATATAAAATATATATGATTAATGTATACAAAATATATAAAGTTTTATAAAATAGGCTCCAACTCCGATAAGTTGGAGTCGGAGTAGGAGGTGGCTCTGTACCGACTTCGACTCCGACTTAGCCTCGACTCCAACTCCGACTTTACCCTCAGACTCCGACTCCGATATTGTACATATATTTTCGGATTTTTGCTAAGTTGTATCGATATGTAATATAATGCTTTCTTTCTGTAAAAGGACGGATAGTTATTAAAGACCAGACACTGACGTCTCCTGTGCAAATAAGAGCAAAATGACTGAAAGTGTATTAAATTTAATATAAATTGAAGGCACCTAGTGGACTGAGATCCATAAGAGATAAAAGCTATATGTAAAAGGAGAAAAGCAGTATCTTTTTTGCAGCAGAAGTGATGAGATGTCAATGTGTAGTCAACCTCAACTCAAGTCTTTTAAATAGAGATGTCTTTGTTTGGTAGACGAGAAACTGGTTTTCTTAATTTACAAAATTTAATGATACTGCAAACTCTTGCTTTCACTTTTATCTGTCTTTTTTCTTCTTCACAGATTACAACATCTTAAATGTACATGCATTGATCTGCCTAGCTTCTGTAGAACCACTTTCATTTAAAGTTTGAAGTTCCAGAAAAGTAATTTGAGGTCTAGACGATATTTTTCTTCTGTACAATGCTTGGAACATATAAAACACTGCCACATATGTGAGGTCTTGGACATCTGTGCAATGTCAAATGAAAATATAACTTGGGAGAACATCATTGATCATAAGTAGAGAATTAAAATATTGTGAAGTGTTGGTCACTGTATTTTTGTTTTTGTTTATGTTTTATTATATGGAGATGTAGCATGTTTTTTGAGAATTTTTATTATGAATCTTGTTACTTACATTTTAACATTATCGGATGTGATAGATCAATAACATGCTCCTCGGATGAATCAACTTTACATCACACTGCATTCTTTTGTGTAAGAATTGGTGAAAGATCAATATTTTTTGGTGAAAGACAATCATTTGCTTAATCTATGTAACTTGAACATGTTGCATTTGCATGGTTTTCAACATTCATCCTCATTAAAATAGAAAGAGAAGTGCTTCGTCTATAAATAGATGTTATGAAAATAAATTTATAAACGAACGTGATTTAATGTTATACGTGAGATTGTCTATAGATCCAATGTGTTACAAAAAATCAAGGTCATTTATAAATATACGTTTTTTCCAAAATCTCTAGATGTGACACTTTCTCAACAAGAAAATATTGCTTCGTTTGATTTGCATTTTCTTTCTAGTTGTTTCCGGTGGGACATTGGACAATCTCGGAATAAGTATGAAAACTATCTAATTCGATATCTTGCCCGGATTGTGTTGTTGTACAGGGAACTGCCGATGAAGTTGTCGACTGTTCTCACGGCAAGCAGCTCTGGCAACTGTGTCAGGAGAAGTATGAACCCTTATGGATCAAAGGAGGAAACCACTGTGATTTGGAACTTTTTCCTGCATACCTTAGGCATCTAAAGAAGTTCATCTCCTCGGTTGAAAAGTCACATTCACGTCGGCATAATGCTCCGACCAGCAGCACAGACAGACATCATGACCGCTACTCCAGATGGAGTACCGATCACTGCTTGGAGGCTTCTAGGAAGAGTACTGATTACTGGAGAGAAAGACCGAGGAACAGCATCGACAGGTCTGAAAAACCTAGAATCATTCAAGACTACAGCTTCAAGTATCAAAACAATTTGGACAAGTCGAGAATGTCCTTTGACCAGATTGAAAGGTCGAGGAGAAGCGTGGAGTTATGCCATGAGAAATCTAGGAGAAGCATTGACCAGCAGCTGGAGAAAGCTCGGAAGAGCGTTGACTGGTTGGATAGGACTCGAGCTGGGTAGAGGTAGACATGTTTTCTCTGCAACGAATTTTGTGCTCTGAGTTCGTTCTTGGGGAATGGGAATGGAGAAAGGAACCCCCCCAAAAAATAAAAATAAAAAATCAACGAAATTAAAATGATTGGGAAATTATTTTCTGGTTTTACTTGTGTTTTCAGAACTTTGTTATCTTGAAGCTCCAGTGAGTGTGTCGTGGATTGAGGTGTCTTGGTTTAGTTCAAGAGATAAGAGATAAGATATTTTGTTAAAAGTTTAATAAAATATTATTATAAAATAATTTTTATTTCGTAATTTAAAAAAGTTGAATTATTTATTATGAGATGAAATGTCAAATGAGATGAGACAGTTTGATTTTATATAACTAAATCAGTCATTTTTTTCAGATCATTGTCCTTCTTGTCCTTTTTTAAATGAATTGACGTAATTTGATATTGTACGTTATATTATAAATGTGTTTTTATCATAAAGTAGATATAATGTATCAGTTTCTATTTTTTTTTTCCTCCAAAACTTCTTAAAAACATATTCCCCTTTTGATCGAAAAGTTTTATTTTTAATTTTTTTAAAATTTAATCTCTATTTTTTTAATGTAATTATTTATCTCGATTCTTGTGAAAAAAATACAAAATTTTATCACCTTAAATTGTTCATTAAAAAATTTTTAATTTTACCAAGGTATTTAAATTTAAGCCGAATACAACTTTTTCAGAGTCTTATTTTAAATAGAAGGTATCTTTGTAAATATTATTTTATAAAAATACTTTTAATTTTAAATATAGTTGTATAAAAGGAATTATACATATTAGAGGGGATATTGTCATCCCCTCCTCTTGGTTGGATTTCATCGAGATATTTAAATTCATCTCGGCCGAGTCGCCCATCCTCCAATGAGCTCAGGAACCACAATACAGCCAGCCCACGGGCCGTACAAGACCCTACACCCATGAGCCCGCAACCATTCAAAGGTTATAAAGGAAAGAATTCCTTTGATTTTATTTTTATTTTGATAGCCCAATATAATGAGGCTAGAAAAAGCGCAATCGGAAGAGATCTCATCAAGAGAGAAAAAAAAATCATATACTCATCAGAGATCTCATCAAACCCACCCTCATTTAGAAGACTACATTCTTTGTCAGCAATAATTCTTTCTGTTTTTGTGGCAACATAGATGGTAACATTAACACAAAAAGGTTGTAAAAATGGTCGACAGAGAACTCCAACAAATACCCTAAATAAGTTAATGCAGAACAAGAATCATTGCTGCGGTGACTTATTAGCAATGATTCTTGTTCGGATACATGTAAAATTGTATAGTTTTATAAGATTCTGCCTAATGAATCAAAATTAAAAAAGATTATACAACTTTTGGGTTGTAATCAAGCCAAGATGAAATACCCAAGCACGAAAAGAGAAGAAATAAAATTTAACAATTCCAATCCAATCTCCAAATTGAGAAAGCAGGTTTTTAGGAAAGAGTTTTACTATAGATCAGTTACTATTTATTCTTACACTCTACACTTGACAGTTTTTTTTTCTATGAGAAGTGCTATAACCACAAAGGGATTACACAAAAATAATCCCACAAACTAACGTGGTTTCATATGATTTGTTAGTCTGCTTTACAATAAAATTAACTTTACAATCTGACAAACTATATCAATTTATGAGATTACTTTTATACAATCACTTTGTAGCCAAAGTATTTCTCTTTAGCAAAACTCTAATTGGGAAACTGAGAAAGAATTGTCATTTTTTTTTGGGAGAAGAGATTATTAGATACAAAAAGAGTCAAGAGATAGATAGGGAGCATTGCTATGCATCATCCTACACACCACACATCAATATGTTTTTTTATTTTTTTTTCAATTTTTTTTTATTTTACTCTTCTTGAAATATTTATATTTTTTTTATTCTTCATCCATATAATACACATTTAATAAGAGAAACAAATAACAAAAAATAAAAAAAAATTATGATGTGTGGTGTGTAGGATGATGCAAAGATTAATTCATAGGATGATGCCCCCATGCAGGATCGAACTACAGACCTTCAGTTTACAAGACTGACGCTCTACCACTGAGCTATAGGGGCAGACTTATATTCCTTTTGTCGAATATCTTTATAAAATATGTATTCGAGTGATAATTTCCGCTCACCGAAACCGAAACCGAAACGAGAAGCAGGCCTTTTTATTGGAAAAACTCGAGAGGGTTGGGTTTCAAATTTGCCTCTCTCTCTCTCTCTCTCATCGTGCTAGCTTCTAATGGAGGACGCCAACACCTTCGATCCAGTAAAGTCTCAAATTCTAAAGTTGTTATTTCATTTCCAGATGTTTGGATTTCTGTTCAGAACTGTGCATCTGACACTTTGTTCGTTTAATAAATTTGATATGCGTACAGGACCTCGTTCATGCCATTTTTAAGCTCGTATGGAACAGAAGAGCCCTCGGTTTGATACTCTATCTCTCTCTATCTCTTTGTCTACACTCATTTCAAATTTTAGTTTGACATTCGCATCCATTTGCAGAGCGAGAGAGGAACGAAGGCGCTGATGCTTTGGATATCCAGGTATTATTATTCGCTTTGTACTTTCTTTACATTTCATTTGGGGATTTGTAGTGATTCAGTTTGCCATTGAGGTTTCGCACTTGAATACTAGAATTAAATTTTCTCGCGACGTTCAATATCTTCTTATGAAAGTTGTTGGGTTAAAAATCTTGCCGCCTCTCAATGTTAAATTTCATTCGACGGTTTTTTATTTTGGAAAAATTTGTACATGTTAT
>QEOT01122878.1:0-39047 GCA_003123785.1 Pterocarya stenoptera
AACCCTACACCTGGCATTAACCCCACGGACCCTAGTCCTAACCCTATGAAGACGAAACCTTGCCCTGCCCTCAAGGCTACACAAAGGAAGAAACTTGTTTCCATAATTTGATCTCACTTTACCAAACTAGAGGATGATAACCCCAATAACCCCCAAACAAAGTGTAACCATTGTGGTAAACTCTATGGATGTCACTATAACATGGTACATCACAATTAAAGGTCCACTTAGGTTCCGTTTGCTTACATAATACTCTCATCTCATCTCATCTCAATTATTACAACTTTTTCAATTCACATACAAAAATATAATAAATAATTTAACTTTTTCAAATCTCAAAATAAAAATAATACTAAAAAAATATATTCTAGCAATATTTTATTCAACTACTATTAAAAATATCTCATCTTATCTTATCTGAACTATATATCCAAACCCAACCTTAGAAGAACAATGCAAGAAGAGTCCAATATTAAAATCCTTACTAGAGAAGAGTCAATCTAGACTGAAGATTGGACTAAAAACAATGTCGGATGGGAGTAGTGGGAGTTCAGGATTAAAGGGGTATACTAAGTATGATCCCAATAAGTGTAGAAGAAATTTAGCTCGTATCGTTATCATGGATGAGTTTCCTTTTTAGTTTGTAGAAGGGAGAGGGTTCCAAGAATATTCTAATTTCTTGAAACTTAGATTTAATCTTCTTTCTCGTCACATAGTGGCAAAAGGATATTAAAAAACATTACAAGAAAGAGAAAGATTTGTTGACGGGCCAATTGGTAGCTCAAGTAGTGTGTCTCGCTACCGATACTTGGACATCCGTCCAAAATTATAATTACATGTCTTTGACTGTGTATTTCTTGTGATTGGACACTACACAAAAAAATTGTAAAGTTTTATCAAATTTTCTATCACAAGAGTGAGATGATTGGGAATGCCTTGGAGGCTGCAATAAAGGACTGGGGGTTGGCATAAGTTTTGATAGTTACAGTTGATAATGCTTCGTCTAACGATGTCGCATTGGGATATCTTAAGACCTATCTTAGACAGGCAAATAAGAAAATCTTGGGTGGTGACTGTTTGCATGTTAGATGTGCTGCACTAGTCAGAACGGCTATGAGATTTGTGATATCTTCTTCTGCTAGATTGGAGAAATTCAAAGTTGCTGCACAGAATACGGGCATAACATCCAAAAATGGCCTTTGTACTGATGTTACTACAAGATGAAACTCAACTTTCTTGATGTTGGAGGCAGCCCAAGAATATAAGGCGGCCTTTGAATTATTGGTTGATGAAGACATTCAATATGTCAAATATTTTGATGAGCACAGGGGATTAGGAAAGCCTATTGATGATGATTGGGAGGTTGTTGCTACTTTTGTAGATTTTTTGAGACTTTTCTACGAGGTCACATTGAGGCTATCTGGTTCTTTGTACCTTGTATCTAATGATTTTCGTCAACAAATATGTAAGGTGAAATAAGAATTGGATGAAATGTATAGGGATGACCATATTAGGATGTGGGAAATGACATTCATGATGGTGGTCAACTATGACAAGTATTAGAGAGATTTGAGTAGGCTAACTATTTTGTTATATGTGGTTGTTGCTTTTGACCCCTAGATCAAGATTGATGGCATGATATATGGCTTGAGACTTACACACGAGAATGCATGCACTGAGCTTATTGGGACAATGGTTAGAGAAACCCTTGGTTAATTGCTTGATAAGTTTACCATGATCAGGGGTAATAATACACCTACACCTATCCTACCGCCTCTTCCAGAAGCTGAGGCAAGGAAAAATTGTAGGTTGGCATGGGGTGAGAGCCTCTCACATAACCCCCTACTAGTCCGTCAATCTATGGAGGCGAAGTTGGAGGTAGAAAATATTTGGCAGGGGACCTTTTCCTATATACACAAGAATTTGACATATTAGCACGATGGAAAACCAATGTCGAGAAATATCTCATTCTTGGAGAGATAGTCCGCAATATTTTGCTCATCACTATTAGCATTATTGCCTCAGAGTCAGCCTTTAGTACCGAAGGGTGCATATTGGATCCATTCCGGAGTTCATTGTCTATTACCACTATGGAGATATTGATTTGCACGCAGAATTAGATCAACAGGACGAAAATTCATGTTCTAAATGTTCTTGACTTTAAGGAGTCCAAGGAGGAGGAGGAGGATGGTGATCAGCCTGGATCTAGTAATTGTTGATTTCATTTTATTATTTTGATTTATTTATATTAATTTCATTGGTATTAATTTTAAATTTAATTATTATAGCAATACATGAGATGGCGTCTACCCACTCTGCAGTATGACTTTGTGGTATTGGACCCATCATTGCCATTTGCCATAGGTTTGTACAATTTGTATTGTATCTTAATTATTTATATAATTCTAGTATCTAATTGTTTTTCTTATATTCTTTTATCTTTTATAATCTAGCTGTCATATGCCCAGCTCAAGCCTTAATCCTAATCCCAAGCCCACAGATCAAAATTCAAACGATATATTCTCAACTTGATCCCCATTTCATCTTGGTTAGTCAGATTTTAGTTTTTAATTTTTTTTTTTCATTTCTAATATATGTTTGTAATTTTAATTTATGTTTCTTATTTATAATTCTAATTTATTTTCCTATCAAATTGTTAATGTTTCAAATTTTATGATCTCACAACACGCAGCAGCCGCAACACGAATTACATATCTTAATTCAATTGTATTCAGTGATTCAGTTATTTGTAATGTTGATACAATGTTTTATGTTTGTAATTTTGTAATTGTTTTTCTTAATTTGTATTATTGTAATAGCTTAGTTATTATTAATTTATTAGCTAGTAGTAGTACTTCATTTTCTCTTATTTCTATATTATTTTTATTATTATACATTTATTTTTTGTTATTTGTATTTTTTTTTTTTTTTAATTGATAGGCCAAAAATGGCCCAAAAATTGGGTCATTTTTGGGCCCATTTCTACAATTTCTGGACCTAAACGTTTTGGCCAAAGGTCCATTTGGGGGCTGACGGATGGGGTGTCCGACCCCACACACACGGGGCAGGTTCTGAAGTGCAAAACTCTATCCCCATCCATGCGGGGGCGCAGAGCGGGGAGGGGGCTACCCCGCTCTATAGGGTGTGGGTAGCACCCCTAGTTATTAGTATGTTCGAGTAGTGCTACATACAGAGATTTCACAAACTGATCAAGTCAAGTCACACCCTTTGAGGCACTCTGTGATAGGGGCAACCAAAGTGCTTAAGTTTCTGATGAACCGATAGTAGAAGGACACCAATCCATAGAAACTCTTGACATCGTGCAAGGTCGTAGGTTTGGGCCATTCCAAGACCGCATCTATCTTTGACTGATTTGCATGAACATCATCAGTAAATACAACAAAACGAAGGAAATTTACAGATGTAGTGAACCAAGAACACTTCTTCTGATTGATGACAACCAACGCTCCGTTCTCAACATATCAAAAATAGCTCAAAGGTGATCAAAATTTGACGTCCATGTCGAGCTATAAATGAGGATATCTTCGAAGTAAACAACAATAAATTTCTACATAAATGGTCGTAAAACCTGATGCATAAACCTCATGAATGTACTGGGTGCATTGGACAGCCCAAAAGGCGAGACCATCTATTCATACAACCCATGTTGCATCTTAAATGTTGTCTTCTACTCATCTCCAAGCCTTATCCTGATCTGGTGATATCCGCTTTTAAGGTCAACTTTTTAGAAAACCTTAGAACCAGATAGTTGATCCAACATATTATCTAGGTGTGGAATGGGAAACCTATACTTCACTGTGATTCTGTTAATTGCTCTACTGTCAACACACACTATACCAGGAACCATCTTTCTTCAATACTAGCAGGACAGGGACTGCACATGGGCTCGTGCTCTCACGAATATAGCCCCTCACTAATAACTCCACCACCTGACGCTGCAACTCTTCAGATTCTTTAGGACTAAGGCAATACTCAGGTTTATTTGGCAAATTCGACCCCGAAACAAGGTCAATCTGATACTGAATATCCCTCATAGGCGGCAGCCCAGGAGGAAGATATTCTGACATCAGGTCAGAAAACTCTGCTAGCAGTTATTGCACCTTTGTTGGTAAATTTGGACTCATTTCTGCTACACTATTTCCACAAGGCAGCAGGGCATAAATCACATATTCATGCTCAATCTCTCTAGAAACCTGGACATGGAAAGCTTAGTACTAATGGCTACCGGGGTAGGAGTGGTTCCTTCCCAGTGAGGTGACAACACAATCTTCTTCTCTTTGATGCTAAGGGAATAGGTATTCTTCCTCCCGTCGTGAGTAACAATGCAATCATACTGCCAAGGCTTGCCTAAAAATACATGACAAGCATCCATAGATACAACATCACACCAACCATTATCAAAATATTTTTGGCCAATCGAAAAAGACACTACAATAGGCATCGCCTATCTACTGTTACCTCATTGCCTTTATTCAGGCATGTCAATTTATATGGTTTGGGGTGACAATCTTTCTTGAATTTTAATTTCTGGACATCCTTTTTAGACACCACGTTCTCACAACTACCATTGTCAATGATCATCTTGCAAACTTTATCGACAACTGTGCAGGTTGTTTGGAAAATATTGGTTCTCAACCAATCGTCCCTGAAATCACCCTTGGGAGTCACTAGACTCTTGCGAACCACCACTTTTGGCCATCACCATACAACACGCCTTCATCCTCATCATCATCTTACACGGGATCACCAATCTCCCTAATTTCTTCTACCACATCTTCCACAATCAAGAGATTTTTGCCTTTTTGATTAGCAGGCTTCCTGTAATCAGTCGCTCTATGCCTCTGTTCACTACATGTAAAACACCTAACATTAGAGTTAGAACTTTGACCCTGTGGTGGTTTCTGGGTAGGACGAGGTTCTTGAGGGCAAATTGCTCGGCTACTTTGATCGCTTCTCATCACTGGCCTCTTGTTTTGCTGCTTCTCCACGACTAGTACACACTGGAATGCTTCAGAAATTGTCCACAGTGTGAGAAGGCTAAGGACATCCTATATGGACTGTCGTAATCCACCCAAATACTGCGCCACCATTTGCTCTTCTGTCTTAGATAGATCATTTCGGCCTATCAATTGATAGAACTCTTCCTTGTAATCATCAACCGATCTCGTGCCCAACCTCAATGAGTGAAATCACTGAAACAGAGTTTGAGTGTAGCCAAAAGGAAGGAAGTGGCCCTTCACCTTTTTTTTCATCTTCTCCCAATCAGTGATCTTGGCCTTACCCTCCCTGTCTCGTGATCGCCTCAACTGCTCCCACACGTAGATGCTCTACCCTTGAATTTGATGGCAACCAGTTTTACTTTGGCACTATCTAGGACTTCCTTATAATAAAAAATTCGCTCCACTTCATTCAATCAATCAATAAACCCTTCAGCCTGTAACGTACCAGAAAACTCGGACAGATCTATTGTGATACCGAGGTCCCCATGACGCTCCCAGAATAGAACACAATTGTGGTACGAGTTTTCAAAACTGGATTCTGACTCTTGATCATAAGTCTAACCCTCTAGGTTTTGCGCCTCTAGACACTGGGATAATTCTGCTATTTGCCTCTGTAAATTTGCAATCATCGCGTCTTGTACGTTACGATCATGGGGAGAGACTTCCTCATTAGAACTTGTCCGCGTCAACCATGACCACTACCACCAACCATGCAAATTAATGATAATTCACCCCAAGAAAACGCTACAACTTTGATGCCAGCTGACCAGGAACAAAATAGAGATTACTTATGAGAGTTAACTAAAAAACATAAGCTAGAGATTGTGATTGAGAAAACTCACAAATAGAGATAAACTCTGAGATTAAGATTTTAAATAACATAAATCAATCATCCTTTTTGAAGCCCACAAGCCGAGCTTAAATAGCTAACGAAAAATGAAAAATCTATAATTAAGGCCAAATAATAGAATACAAAATAAAATAATTATGACTAAGATCTAGCCTAAGAATCTGGAATAAAATCATTACTAAAGATAAACATTACCATAAAAGAGAATTAACAAAAAATGAACGAGTTGACTAAAATTGACTTTTCAGAACTAAATATGGCTGATTTTGGGGTCGACAAGGGGCCCACTAGGCAAGCATGGTGACCTCGACATGCGCGCCAAATAATGCTTTCCGGATTTGGGTCATATGCACGATTCTAACACTTGTAGCCAAAGTTATAGTTGGAAAACGGATGTTGCCACTTCTCCTCACTCAACCAAAAGATAAGTCTCCTCCCTCAACAAAGAGATAAATCTCCTCGCCCATCTAAGGAATAAGTCTCCTCACCTAAATTTTTATCTCTTCCCACCTACTTAAGTTTCCTCGCCCAAAGTTGTCGCTCCTTGCCCAAATCTTTATCTCTTCCTGCTTACTTTGCATTGATCTACCTTTTCTAAGTAGTCTAGTACTTTTAATGTCGCATCTATCAGCTAAGCCTAATCGATCTTGGATTCGGACTCAGATCCCCAAATTAGCAATAAAAGTGCAAGCTAAATGAAAACACCTAGAGAATTGGAAAATAATTATGTGAATTATATCTTTTGGCTAATCTAATAAGGCCAACAGTTCAAGATGCGTTCACCGATACCTTGACTTAGCTATTATATAATTACACTAGGTGAAGCTTCAAGTTCAAAAGACACCTTCATTGAAGTAATTTATTTTCATCCATATGCACAAGAATTTTCTTAATTATTACTTCAAATAGTGGAGGAATGTTAGACTTTATTAAAATGATAAAGTTCTATTGGATATTTTAAATAGTAATGTAATATTTCATTTCCCTGATATGTTTAAATATATGAAGAATGAAATATTAGACGGCATTTGTTACATAACAAGAAAACTAGCCGTTGTATCTATAGCACGTTTTATAGAACAACGAGAAGAGAGAGGGTTTCATTGTATCTTGAGAACAGTTTTGGCAAATACTCTATAGCAGGTTGAAAGGGGACAAAATATGTTCTAAACAAATTGCCATTATGATCAAGCCTTGGAGTCCAGATCTTTATTTTTTACCTTAGTGATTCTATTATTTTCGTTATAACTTTCTAACACATTCCCTCTCTCAAAGACAGGTAAAAAAACTCTCAAACAATAACAGAATGAGAGGAAATAAAAAATAAAAACATCGACAGGATACTTCTAAAGAGAGGAAATAAAAAATAAAAACAGCTCTAAAAATTTAGACAACAAAGCCACAATGACAAGGACAATATAACCATGATTGTCTATGCTTCCTAAGAAACCAAATAGTACAATTAAAGGCAGGAATTTCCAAGCCCACTAAAGTTTATAGATACAGTCAACAAACTTCAAAGTTCAAAGAGAGCACAACTCCAAGTGGGAAGGAAAACTGCAAACTTCGGCAAGTATACAAAACTGGGAACGACCTCCACAAGGTATATACAAAACTTCAGCAGTCAGAGATGAGCACATGCGCAACGCATGTAAGCAAAGGTATATAAGAGCTTACATATACAAATATAAATATCTATATATATATACATGTAAGCAAAGCCAAAGCCAGCAGATCAAACCCAGCAAATGACAACATATACAATGCAGAAACTAGGAATTAATTACCCATAATGATCATTGTTTCATCCCACCCACAATACAATTGCATGCACCCAAAGACAGCATAATGTAATTTACCAATTCCAAATATCTGAACTTGGAGAAGCACCAAACAATACAACACCCCACATCCCAGAAAGGCAGGAGAACATCCTCCCCACATAGGAGAGCACATACTGCAAAGACAACACAAAAAGAGCAGACATATAACCACTGCAATAGCCAGAATAGCACAAACTCCATAGAAAAACTTTATCATGCAAGATGCAAAGTTGAGCATATACCTGAGAAATCCAAGGTGGCTATCTGATAAAACTTCTCTGTGCATATATACACATGACTCTCCCTTAGAGAGATAAAGCTATATACGAAACTAAATGAAGAGTGTTTATGGGAGTACATGCTCTTTTTTTACAGGATCATGATGATCATCGTTCGAGAAGAGGATATATGGAGGGATTTGTTTTCAATCCAATATCCAAGGAGAACGAGCATTATATATATATATATATATATATTTATATATATATGGATCTCATAGGAATATAAAAAAATTTTCATCATGGCATTTAATTTTGTGAAATACATCATCATCAAGAACCATATGCTCAGAATAATCTGACGTTTGCTTTAATCAGTTTGAAAATCTAGTCACCCTGCAGTACATATCTGCAAAGGGAATTAACATTATCTTGGAGGAGGGATGCGTGGTTCAAGAGTGGAATCTCATTCTGAATAATATGCCCCCAAGTATTTTCTTTTTTTTTTTTGCATGATGAGCTCAGGTACTTCATGGGAGCACTCAGACACTCATTTCACAGAGTGAATGTTTATCTATTTTATTTTCTGTTTGAGATTAGAAGCAGAAAAGCCATATTTTTTTTTAAATGCAGATGATAAAAAAAAACAACGTGATAACCCGACAGCTGAAAAACCAAAAGTTAAAACCACGTAATAAACAAACCAAAAATCACAACAAAAACACAAAATTAAAATAGGGACAAGAAAGAGAGAAATAGAAAACTCAAAGTGCCATGCTCCATGACAAAGGAACACAACAAAGTAACACACAAAAAATTTCTAAAATCCCAAATCCAAGAACAAACATACAAACCCTAACCCTAGCACCTCATAAAAGCAACCCACCGAATTAGATAAAACAATGTAGATGCAAAAATGGTGTACATGGGTGCATTGTTGCATCATTCCTTACCTTTAATTAGGGGTGGCAATATGTGATACGACTCGTTAACCCAACACAAACACGATACAAAATTAGCTAGTTTGGATTTGATGTTAACGGGTTCGGGTCAAAACGAGTTGACTCGTTAAGGGTGACACCGCTTAACCCATTGGTAACTCGTTTAGACCCGTTAAATTTTTTACTCAAAATTAAAATTATATCATTTTTAACCTGAAAACAAAAATACCTTAACCATATTTCATATTTCCTAACTCTCTCTCAGACTCTCACTCTCTCTCAATTCTCAGTTGAGTCAGTTCTTAGTTGTCACAACCGCCTCCCATACTTCATCTAGATTGTAATTTTGGTTTTTTTATTGTTTGAATTGTAATTTTGGACTTATGTAGTTAGTTTTATATTTTTTGGAGATATTGTGATTTTAACTTTTATGTGAAATTATGTTAATCAGGTCAAATGGATTATTTGGGTCAATTCAACCCATTTATATAAACGAATTGAAACGGGTCATGTCGTGTTGATATATTTTTATTTAATTCATAACGGGTCGTGTCGTGTCAACCCGTTATTTTAATGGGTCGTATTAGAGTTTGGAAATCTGACCCGTTAAGTTTAACGGATCATGTTCGCATCGGTTGATCCATATCGTATAATATACATGACCTGACATGATACAAATACGACCTATTAACAAGATTTGTCACCCCTACCTTCAATCAATGTTCACTAAATCTTATAGAGAAATATTCCTTGACCCAACCAATAGAGAGGTGGAGAGAGAGATCGAGAGAGGCACCGAGCAAGAAAGACATAGAGATGCAGAGACAGTTGAGAGAGTTATGACAGCAGAGAGAAAGAGAGACAGAAGAGAGAGAGACATAACTGTTTAATATAAGTTCGAGTATCCATAATAACCAATTAAATTCAAAAGTAACTCGGTTCTTTCTATTTCCGAGCCACTCAAAATCGGTCCAGATATTTCGGGTTGGGTTGGGAGCCCCCTCCCCCCCCCCCCCCNGGAAAGTACTCCACTTAGTCCAAAGTCCACTGAGGATAAATCCAATCGAACAACCCAATGGCTTCTGAACATTTATGAAATTAATCTTGAAAAAGGACGGAGAAAAGTGTCCAACATTAACCAACATAATTTCGGAACTTCTTATGCCGCTTTGGTATTGAAAGCTTGAGACCAGAAGCGGTAAAAAAAATCCACATTGATACCTTCCCTTTTCTATTCATAATGGGTGGCATAGATATTGGACTTATAATCCGTAATTATGCTCTTTGCTGTTCGATTAATACTTATGAAAAAATGGGACATATATATATATTTTTTTTTTTTGGTTCTCCAGATTCATTAACAATGCAACGGAATCATTTGTTAAAATACAATTACCGTGCCAAAAATAAACACTAGAAAGCATCAATTATGTACAACAAACCTTCATACTACAAATTTACAAAACTATCCCTTGCCCAACTTAAATTCACATGAACACATTAATTTACAATGTAACAATCCATAACAATTTTAACTTCCAAACATATCAACTGACAATGTTTCATTATATTACATTATTTTTACATAATTTATTATTGCATAGGAGACTCCTATTCTTCTTGGTCTTTTTGGTTGTCAGGCTCTTATCCTATTGTGGGATCAACTGTCCCTGTAATGTTCGAATTGGTTTGGATAGTGAGATAAGATGGAATAATTTTAAATTAGTTGAATAAAATATTATTTAAATATTATTTTTTAATATATTTTTTTTAAATTTGAAAAAGTTGAATTGTTGATTATATTTTGTATAGAAATTTTGAAAAGTTACGATGATAAAATGATATGAGATGAGATTGATTAAGAATATTTCTATATCCAAACCTCAATGTATTGGTTCTGTTACCAATAAATGACTAAACCGCAAGTGGACCACCACTAGACATGTGATTGCCATATGGTTTGCACTTAAATAAACATGTACTATGATTGAAGCATTTAAGTTTACAACTAATTGTAAATTAAAAGATAATATTATGATCTTCGGTTAACTAACAAATGAATTTATCTCTAAACTTTCTCAATAACTTTATCTATAAAACGTTAGTTCCAACAACTATAATTTCTTTCTTTTATTTTCATTTTCTTTCTCACTTTGTTTTAATTTCACATGCCACGACCCCTCATGCTGCTCATATACTTCAGTATTGTCTGGGGTTGAAAACTTGTGTTCATAGATCGTGTTCTATCCTGCCTAGTCATGGACATTCAACTATATAGACCAACCTGAATACAACCTATTTAGTTAAACGGATTAGATCTTCAAACTCTAATACGACCTATTTAAATAACATGTGATAGACAAGACCCGCATAATCCGTTTAATAATTAATTAGAAATAGGTCAACATGATACGATCTATTTCAACCTATTTCAACCCATTTTATGTAAAAGAGTTGAATTGATCCACATAACCCATTTGATCTAATTAACATAATTTCACATCAAAGTTAAAATCTGTATTTAGTAATAACCACAATATCTTCAAAAAACAATAATAAGCTATTAAAAAAAATCAATATTTTTCAGATTTTAACCTATAATAAAACAATATTACAATTTCAACAATAACAAATATGAGCATATTGTAAGAATACCAATAGGTCCAATATTACAATACCAAAAATACAAAAGATAAGCATATTGTAAAAATAAAAATACTACAACTCAACCCAACAATAATAAACATAAGCATATTGTAATAATATCAATGCTACAATCCCAAGAATAACAACATAAATCTAAACATTTATAATACTTGAAGAGGAAGTAGAGTGTCCTCCTTACTCTCGTTGCTATCCAACTCCATAACATCTTCAATTAGCTCATCCAATTTCATTTCTTGTGTTTCTACTAAATAGAATAGCATAAGAAAAGTTTCATGTCAAATAAAATTGTATTGAAAGCACTACAATCAATTATTTAATAAAATAAAAATCTCGTTACCTTGCTCACCATACAACCAATCTCTTGTACAAACTAGTGCTTCAACAATATCTGGTTTTAGTGCACTTTTAAATTGATCAATGATACGACCATCAACACTAAAGATAGATTCAGATGCAACTGTAGAAACGGGAACACTTAAAATGTCACGAGCCATATTTGCAAGATCAGGATAACGAAATTCATTTCCTTTCCAAAAACCAAGAATATCAAGGTTTGCATTTCTATCTGCATTGGGTTCATCCAAATAGAGCTCCAATTGACTTTTTTTGGCAGCAAGATCATCAATTTGATAGGAATCAAATTCCTTTACAAAAACATAAAAAACAAAAGTATCAAGCCAGCATGATATAAAACATCAGTATCACACAACTCATTAAACAAAAAGTATTATTTTACCTTCATTATTTGTCTAGTAATACTACTATAGAGTTGAATTGAGCTTCCTGTACAACTCTACAAACATTTCCTTCAGAGGCTGAACTTGTTGGAGTACCGGAACTATATTCCATGAAAAAAGATTCCAATTTCGCACGAACATGCAAATACTCTTGAGAACTATTTCCATAAAGCTTCTTGTAAGAAAATTCAACAAACCGAAGCTTGTATCGAGGATCCAAAATAATTGCTATAGCCAACATCACATTGAACTCTGACCAATATTTCTCAAACTTAGCAAGCATTTGATAAGACATTTTTCTCATGTAGTCATCTTCATTCTCACAATGTTCCTTCAGTCTCAAATAAATCAGAAAAACTGCTAGAAAGTACAAATTGGCTGTGGGATATTTCATTCCAGAAATGTCACGAATGGCATCATAAAAAACAGCTAAGAAAGTGTTAATCTTCTCCATCTTATCCCACTCAGATGTAGATAGACAATATTTAAAATTTGAATCAGTCAACTCCAAATGGCAAAAAGCACGACGATAGAAAAGAGCACCCTCAAGCATAAGAAAAGTAAAATCCCATCTAGTAGGGACATCCTGTCTCAGTCCTTTCTTGCTATCCAAAGACATTTGATTTATTGAATCTAAAAACTTATGTTTCCTTGTTTGTGAACCTTTGATATATTTGATACTGTCACGAACTTTTTGGATAGCACAATCAATCTCTTTTAACCCATCTTGTACTACCAAATTGAGAATATGAGCACAACACTGAAGATGAAAGAACTCACCATCACAAATAAGAGCTTTCTTACTGTTCAATTGAGTTCTTAAAATCTCCACTGAAACATCATTAGAAGAAGTATTATCGAAAGTTAAAATAAAAATCTTGTTTTCAATTCCCCACTTACATAACAAATTATAGATTTTTTCAGACAGTGATATGCCATTATGTGGTGGTGGCATAAAAGAAAAGTTCAACACCCTTTTCTTTAAGACCCAATTCTTACCAAGAAAATGTGCCGTAATGCACATATAACCATCAGTATTTATAGAAGTCCACATGTCAGAGGTCAGACTAACTCTACCAGGAACATCATTCAGCATGCATTTAACCCTTTTTCTTTCTCGATGATACATCTTAACCAAATCAGCCTTAGCAGTATTTATGGATATAAGAGGAACATCAGGACGCAAATATTGGAATGCAGCTCTTATATCAGAAGATTCAGTTAATTGAAAAGGTAGATCATGCTTCACAATTGCTTCTATCCACAACTCTCTAAATTTTTCAACAAATTTAGAAGCATGAAAAGGTAGATCATGCTTCACAATTGCTTCTATCCACAACTCTCTAAATTTTTCAACAAATTTAGAAGCACTTACCAACACAGATCCATTATTTTGGCATAACATCAATTGACCAATATCTCATGAATTTCTTTCAAGGCAAGTTTCAATGTGAACCTTCAAATTTTCGTTTCCATATTTGCTCGCTGCCAAGTATGTAGCTCCACACATCTTGCACTTGGCTCGTGGCTTGCCATCACCTTCGTCAGAATTAGGAACCATCTCAAAAAAACCCCATATATTTGAGGTTTTCCTTCGTTTCGCTTTAGTTTGCTCAATTTGCAAACTTATTGAGACATCTTCTAGCGAACCCAATTCAATCAAATCATCATTTTCGCCTTCAATGTATGGGCCATTACTTGATGTCTCAGTCATCTGACATTTAAAAAAAAAACCAACATGCGAACTAGGCTAGCAGCAACTACTAACTAGTACATAAACACAGCATAATTTACTTTGATTGTGCCCTAATTAGTAGATAAACACAACAACTATAATACCCTAAATTCATAACAGAGATTACACAGCAACAACTATAACACAGCTTAATACAGTTTCTGAATTATCTTCTCTCTTCTTCCGGAGATCACTATCCCTTGAAGTAAGCAAATTATCCAATATCTTTTCCATTATCCATTTGTTGTGTGTTACAGTTCTTCACCTTTTGAATTTGTTTAAGTTTAATGTATAAAAAGAGAATTGCCTCCCGTGTGGGTAATGTGTAGTTTTAATTTCTTTGTTATTTGGTGCAGAACAAAGAAGTATCAAAACTTTCCTCTTTTTCTCCCACTTGCAATATCGCTTGATCAGGTATTGTTTCTCTCCTTGCGTTTTTCTTTCTTGTTTTGTTCCATTGATGGAGTTTCTCTAGAACTGTGCTTCTCAATGTCACAAACTCATATTCTAATCACCTGAAGTCATGTATTTTTGTATATAATGTTTACTCTTATAAGTTCCTTGTACCTGTGCTTTGTTGTTTTGTATTGGTCAGGTTGCTTCTAAAAATAAAAACAGTTCAAAACTTAATAATGAGGAAGCGAGCTACGTGTGGTTCTAACAACCAAAACAGAAAAGTGAAAGGGATGCCTACTCTTACTTTTTTTAATACGTGAGCCTACTCTTATTCAAAAGCTAATAAGCAATTTAACCACTGAGCATGCTTCACAACGCATACAAGCAAAGAAAAGCTTAGCAGATTTTTGTCTGTGCTCAAAATTAAGGTGCATTTCTCCCTCAACATACGTACAACTCTAACTGCAAGCTCAACAGTTAGTGCATATTGTATGGGTGTAATAAGCAATCTAGCCACTGAGCACGCTTCACAAAGCACACAAGCAAAGGAAAGCTTAGCAGATTTTTGACTGTGCTCAAAATTCAAAATAATATGCGTATACAATATGCACTAACTGTTGAGCTTTCAGTTAGAGTTATACATCTGTTGAGGGAGAAATGTGCCTTAATTTTGTAAATATTATGAGGACGCTATTGGAACAATAATCTCAGCCCGAATCTCGTCGGAGTTCTTGGTATTTTCCTGAACAAACATGGTTGTTGGGCCTTGGGGTTGAGGCTTTGGATAAAAGACGCTCGGCATTGCTCTCAGGACTGGTGAAGCATTTTATCAAACAACACCACTTCAATGTTTTCATAAAAGGGGAAGAAAAGCCGTAAGATAATGGATTTGGCACACACGAAAGATTTGAAAAGAAGGGCTCCCATGAACAAAAACATCATCGACAAGCAAGCAAACAAGAAGAGTATTGATTTTGAGGAAACAAGCAATAAGCACCGTTGCAAATGAGAGCAAACCCAAAAAATGAAGACAGTAGAGAGCATACCTGAGTCCAAAACGTGCTGAGAAATCAAAGAGCGCCGATAGCAAGAACAAATTAAGAGCAACAGCAGTGGTGCGCCTAGCGAAAATGGGCAAGAGGTTGGGAACAAGGACCACGGCTGGAAATATGCAGTGCCTGACAAATGGAAATGTGAAAGGGAAAAGCTTTTTGAACCGATGAACTGGACCCATTATTTGTATAATTAATCTTTGCATTATCATACACATCATATATTATAATTTTTTTTTATTTTTTTTATTTGTTTCTCTTATTAAATGTGTATTATATAAATGATGAATAAAAAAATATAAATATTTTAAGAAGAGTAAAATAAAAAAAATTGAAAAAAAATTAAAAAAATAAAAAATAGTTTGATGTGTGGTGTGTAAGATAATGCATAGCAATACTCTTATTTGTATCTATTATGTTTTCTTTTCCATTTTTTTTAATAGTTAAGGAACTAAATATTATTAAATTATAAAATGATAGTTACACTCGTGATTAATTGTGTAACTGTTATATAATTATTTTGAAAAGAAAAATATTAAATACGAGACCTATTTGAAAAGAAAATTAATTTTTTAATAATAAATATCTCTCTTTCAAAATGATTATACGACACTTACGTACTCCACAATTATACATAATATTACTCTATTAAATTTATGTTTTTTTTCTAAATGGTATAAAATATTTGAAAGAAAAAAAGACAAAAAAATCTGCAATTGGAACTCTCGATTCCTGTAGCTATGTCCAATGTGAAAAGATAGAAAACGCTGTTATGAGGTCCATGAGGAAAATGCAGATTAGTTTGAGAGTGAAGTACTTTACTACAGGATCGGCCCATTACCTTAAACCTTGGAGGCAAAACGTAGCGTGGAAGAAGATTGAATAAGTGACGTGCGGAGAGAATGTAACGCTATGTTTAATCTTTAAGGCAGGTTTGGAAACCAAAAATTTTCAAAAATTCTCATCTCATCTCAACTCATCATTACACTTTTTTTAAATTCTTATACAAAATATAATAAATAATTCAACTTTTTCAAATCCCAATACACATTTTTCAAATCCCAATTCAACTTTTTCAAATCTCAAAACTAAAAAATAATATTTTAAATTCTAAAACAAAACACAAAATTTTCATCTCCACCCCCAAACCAGCCCTAAGTGTTCTAGAAGATAGTTACTTTCATAATATTACTTAGTTACCAGTTTGCCCTTTTGTAATTCAGTATTTTACAGTACACGTGTCTTCTATTAATTAGTCTAGTTTGCTATTCCTGAAGTGTATAATAGGAGGGAAAAGAGGTTGGAAGAGGTATCTTGAATAATATTGATCTTGTAGCTTTCTGTTTTCATGGAAGTTGAGTATTTCTCAAAAATACTCAGTTTATCTTAATATCATTTTATATACATTTCACAACTATCCATTCCAGTATTTCACTTCTAGAGAGAAATCCTAGTGAGTTCATTACAAACGCCCACACTTCAGCGTTAATACGAAAGAAATATTTAATGAATGGGTTTGAGCATATTTGTAAATAGTAATAAAAAATAATAATTAAATATTAAATAGTAGTGAAAAATAATGAATAATTATAAAAAGTAGTTGAAACATAATAATAAAATATTTAAATTTTAAAATATTTTTTTAAAATTAAATTATATCAGGTAAACATTTTGTTAAAAACATTATCCGACTTACTTATAAATAAAAATTTTCCAATTCAAATGGAATAAAAAAATGTTCCAGATTTGGAATACCTAATGCATTTAAGAGGGAGTCTTTTATTACAATACCATGCCAGCCAAAATGGTAATCGCTACTGTTTGGAGCTTGTAAAAAAATTAAAAATATTTAAATTTAAAAAATATCTCATATTTAAGATCACATTTAAGATGTTCCTCCATTTTATTTGGGAGCCCTTTCTCTTTCATATCCTCTTTGTCACCATATCACCATTGGCCATGAGGCTCACAACAGAGCCCTGACAACATACCGGAAGCTTCCTCTCTCTAGAAAAGAAAACTCAGACCCTCTCTCTTTAGAAAATACCTTTTTGATCCAGCTAGAGGGGGTGGGAGCTTCGGCTCCCTTCCCCCTCTCGCCTCCCTCCCTCCTCTCTCTACTTTGTAGTTAGTTTTGTGTTTATTTTTGTATTTTTTTCAGAGCTTTCAAATGAAGAATCGCCGATCTAGAACCTACCGGCCACCACAGACCCAAACGCGCCACGCCATGGTGTTGCCCAACCATCGATCTACAAAACCACCATGGCCCAGCCGCCGATCTACTAGACCACCGAACACAGCGTCAAACGGAGCGGCGAGTGGCCCACACGCGCGGGTCGAAGGTCCCGGAGTATTCTGGCTCGTGGTCATCACACGCCACCGGAGAGCCCTCTGACGTTGCCACGTGAGGCGTTTCTGGCATCTGCAAGTCTGGTACTTCCAAGATCGTTCAGCGGTTCTTCGTCCAGCTAGGCGCATGGGCTGCACGCGCCACAGCAGCTCCTTTTGTGCAATGCTTATGCAGTCTGCTGCTGTGTAGTGCACGCGCCAGTGTTTTTGTTTGTTTTTATTTGTATTTCTCTTTGTGTAAGGTTATTTTTAGATTAATAAAAGCCTAAAAAAATTGTCCTCCCTCAACGTTGTCGGATGGTGGGGTTTGGTGTACTCTACCCTGCTTTGTCGGGATATGGGGGCTGTGTAACCTCTGTCATGTACAGAGGTGGTATTTTCTCTAAGACTTAAGTCTTTAGAGTTTTACCGTCTGGACTAGACCTTGTCAGACACGTATGTGTACTGAGGTGCTCTTAACGATTGTAATTGGCTTGTCTCCAAGTCATATTTGTAAGTCCTATTTTAATGAAGGATGGAGATCCACTTTTATCAACAACAAAAAAATATCACCATTGGCCATCGCTCGTCAATCTCCATCACTGCTCGCCATGCAGCTTACAGTATTACGAGTTCACAAAGGTTTCCACCACTGCATTTTCTCTCAAATTTCGCCACTCAAATTTTGACACTGCCATCTCTCCCCACAAATTGTGGTTGTGTGTTGCGGTCGAACATTATGTAAGCATGGTCACACATTTCAACTCGCCTGTGCCATCGGAAAACTTCTTCATCTTCTCCACTTGGTATCTTATTCCTGTAGTAAGGTCGTTCGAGATGGAAGTAGGTTTCTACCCTCACAATTATGTGCTTGAAACATTAAGATAAGTGTAAGAATTTGTTAATGCAACTTCCAATGACGTCCTCGGGGAATCAACCAACAACTAGAACAAGAGCCTTGGAGAACCAAGTGGGAGATGCCTCTGATAGTTAAGTTAGAGAGGGAACTACTCTCAATAATCAACTCAGAATCACTTTAGAACAACCTTGTCAGGTATTTATAAGGGTTGAGGTGTTCTACCACGACGCTACCCTTTTGGGGGCATGATTCTTGGTGCCCACATAGGAATGTTACCTTTCTGAGTTTGATTTTTTCATTAACACATCCTTTCCAGCGTGGGTATCTTGCTCGACCTTACTCCACATATGGTAATCTTACAAAGATACGATTGGTTAATATTCACCATGGTGAATATCTTATGGCCTTTTTATCTCTGGGCCCGTACGATGGGTTTTGGGTAACTTTATCCTTTGCTCGCCCTTCACCATTCTTCACGAACTAGTCTTTCCTAGCCAATAACATATTTATTCGCACCCAACAGTATCCCATAAATTTTCACCACACATGGATCTGCTAGTCGGAAATTTTTCTTTTTGAAAAGTACCCTTCATAGATCTACTAGGCACTCTCATGGACACGTGAATTCTTAGTTCATTTTTTTTTGGATGTTGAGCCTACTCGACGACTTGTTTGACACATTTTCACCTACTTCATCGTGTAACGTGAAATTCGACAATTCGCCTAATAAACGTCATACTCATCCCTTTGTGCAGCGCAAAACACAGGATTTTATTTCGCTTGCCTTCCCTCACTTCGACACCGGCATCCTCCTCTTGGTTGATCGCTTGCGCTTTCCTATCGTTCCATCTTCCCATAACAACTATTCTTCTTCTTCTTTCCTCGTTTCTTTCTTTTGACTCTAAGTCATTATTCCTACCCTTGCTACCTTTCCTCATTCGACCCTCTCCCCTCATTCCTAGTCTTCCTTCATCGTCGAGTTCTTTGCACTTCTATGTCTTGATGGCTCCCAAAAATCCTTCCGATATTGCCTCTCATTTTGCTTGCTTGCACCAATCATTGGACGGTTATCAAGGAGTCGATTCTTCTAGTACTGCTGCCTTTGCGGGGAGTCGATGGACTGCTACTACCACCCAAGTGGAACTGAAAGTCGCGAGAGAATGGTGTGACAACTCAATGATATTGAGTCTTCCAGACACTCGCAATGGCATTGTCAACTCAGAGAGGGCTAGTGAACATGTTGGACTCTACATTGGCATGTTCTCGATGAGATCAAGACTCCTATTATGTCGCTCCCAGTTTGCGAAATTTTGATTATTTGGGCATGACTCGTGCTCAGCTCTTGCCCAACACTTGGAGGATCTTGTTGTTCTATTGCATTATTTGGAAGTAGCTCATGAAGTGGTAGGGGCAGCGAACCCTAACTTCACCACCATTGAATTTTTCCACATCCACGGTGTGTGGAGGCACGACGAGAACCAATGCAATTTTCATTCACATACTGGTTATTGGGTCATACACCTAGAGTCCTACTACTCCGACATCAATAACTATGATTGCAAGTTCTTTTTCGATTATGATGTTAGTTGGGAATTTTCAGTCAGTGTCGTGAATTTCCCATCAAGGCCACGTGGGGTTCTTTCTCAATGGCCGCAATTTCAAGGGGGCCCCCACTAGGGGAGATGGAGAGTTTGGATCTCTTCTACGCGTGGGTCAAGGATAACCCAGCGAATTTGGTCTTGCCTGACAGGTTGTGCATTGTGAGTCGTCTAGTCCCGAACTTAATAGGTCCACTCATGAATGCAAGAGGTTCGTCCTTGCCCCTTCAAGCCCTAAGGAAAAGAGACCCTATAAAGTGGGGGATGAACCCAGCAGCAGGTCACGCGCTCAGCACGACCCAATTGATGTTTGTAATTTCAAGCCATAATACTAAAAAACTGCTAAATTAATGTTTGTAACATGAATTATATGAAGAGACCGTACATGACTCACAAACATAAACATAGCAACCCTTTTTACCATCTTTTGGGTACTCTTTTTCCTTCTTCAACCCCCTCCCAAAAAACCCCTTCTCCCCCAAAATAAAGCAACTGAAACCTTAAGAGTACGATAACTTTGATTAAAATTAAGAATCGGCACAACTTCAAATGAATAAAGGTCTCTTCATGATTGTAACATTAACATGCGCCATAGTTGATTAGAAAACGAGGCATACCCATCCAGCCTAGTGAGAAAGTGGCATCCAATTCTTCATGGAAGCCACTTAAAAGTTAAAACAAAGGCAAAACTCTTTAACGATGAAAACTTGTCAGCACATACATCCTACCCATAAAAGCCATCCGGACTTCAAGAAAGATAGATCATAAGAGGTCTGCCCTATTAACTTAGAGAACTACTACGTCTGCACAAACGTTTTTACAAAAAATAAGCTATGCAAAGTATTAGCTTAGCAATAAGTTAATTAAAAATTCAACTCATGAGAAACTTCACTTACACATCAGCGTATAAAATAGCTTTTGTAGGACTCCTTTGAAGAAAAAATAATTCTATTAACTTAAGCTATCTTGACATCTCGTAGAAGTCTAGCAGCCATCGACCCCGTTCTTCTAACTTCAAAATCATTAAGTTTCTCATTCTGGAAATTGGTCACTGGCTTGCAGTCTTCCTTGTCTACATCACCAGTAGAATTGGACACCTTTTCCTCGGTACTTTGCCCACCATTTTCTTCGTCTTCCTTGCTTGTTTTGACCTCTTCAATTTTGTGATCACTCCCCTCAATGTTTTCTCTAATCTCCTCCGAACGTTTTGCTCCCATGATGAAAAGTTGAATACTTGGATGTTGGAATATCTCGTCCATCTGCAAGGAATAAGTGGTTGGTAGGGACCAAAGAGTTAACAAGTGAAGTGGTACTATTTCTTATTTCAGGTTCAAGCCCTGCGCACCATACTGGACGCATGGTGCATGATCAATGATGTTGGAACTCTGTGTTCATTAGACATTAAATCCATGACCATCTGATGTATTTTTCCAATATATTACCTATACAAATATGCCATAGCTATAATCACGTAGTCAATCTATCAGGTATGGCACGGAAGCAGGGACAAAGCCAAGAAAGAAAATTAACCGGAAAGGGATTTTGGCATTAACAATCATGCAATCATGCACCACTTTCACAAACATGGGACCTAGTGCTTTTTCCTTCCCAACACAATATCTTATAGGAGTCAGGCATACAAGAATGTTGGGTGGAAGAAAATTACAACTCTTAGCACCCTCCAATGAACCAACCTATGATATTTTATTTTACTCCAGGCAGTTTGGGGGCCAAGGGCACTCAGCACTGGCCATAGCGACGGCCCTGGTAAAGTGTATTATCTATAGACTATGGATGAAGGTATCTACTGTTAATTTTTGTGTTAAACATCACATACCTTAGATTGTGGAATAATCTTCACATCAAAGTTTCTTCTCCACATCTGAAGCATTTGCTCATGGACGCTCGTAGAACGGATCTCATATCCCAGCTTCATGAAAATATTAGAAGCAAATAAGTGCATTAGTGATGATGCTTTTGTAGCACAAATTCAAGTAATAACTATCAAATCACATACCAAAATCGTAGTTTTAGGTCCTGACAAGGCAAATATTGTCTGCAATAGCGGTTCCAAAAGATGCTCTGCATAAACCTTGAATACAAAAAGTTTGAAATTTACTGACTCGGGTGAAATAATTTTAGCCAGAGAGCCACACCAATATAACAATAAGAGAAATAGTGCGCCAATGGGACAGATTTGACATCTACAATAAAAATGCCTAAGAAGCCACAAATCGATCAATTATCAAGTACATGCCAGACTTAAATTTTTTTCGTGGCAGGTTGGAAGCCTTGTCCATCCCATATCAAGTCTAACTTAAAACTAACTAGTCATTTTACCAGGGGAGGCAGTATTGAAGCTGATTCAGGCAAGTTACCCAAATTGCAAAAGTTAATGCAAATACTTGTAACACCTAAAATTAAGACTACTGTTTTAGGAAACATTCCAAAACAGGTATTGTTGTAGACCTTAGTCCATTCAAACAAAATTCTTGTATACCTACTGTGCAATTCAACTTTAACCAAAAACAAGTACATACGAATTACTCTTAGAGACCAGCTGGAAACATTTTTTTTTAGTGGCACCGGGTGTCTAGGAACAACATCTTGACTAACCCCGGGGGTGAACAAAAACTAATATTCCTGCCCCCAGCACCACGCCCCCTCAAAAAAAGCAAAAAAAAAAAAAAAAAACCATTGAAACTTATGAACTCTTTAATTGCCTTGTCCAAAAAAACCATTGAAAGTAGCCATTTGAACCACGACTTAAATTGCAGTTATTGCTTATGTCAGTTACACGAGTTAAAATGCTTCACATCCCAACTGTGACCAATACCACCTCAAACTAATATTCCTGCCCCCAGCGCCACCCCCCTCAAAAAAAAGGAAAAAAGAACCTACAATGTCCTCGATAGGCTTTAATTTTTCCCCTTAGAATTGCTACTTTTAGATTGAAACCCTTCCAACCAAAAATTAAATATTTATGGTCCTCATTCAAGTATATGAGACCTATCAGGAAACCAAAAGGCAACAGAAAACTTATCTGTATGGTGAACAATTATCCCCCAAGAGAGTATGGTTGTCGTCCCTGATAATATATTGTCTAAAATCAAGCCTAGTTTTGCAATAATCAGGGTGCCATTTCATTTGACTGATATAAAAGAGAACGGATAGCCACTACAAAGCTAGCAACATGACATTTTCTTTTCCCAGTAAAAGTGGCAATTGGTGCAAAGATAAAGCAGCCTCTCACTGTCGAATGCAAGTTCATGGGTCTAGAAGCAGTCTCTCCATGCAAAAAGGTTAAAGATTAAGATTTCCGCTCTCAAAGCCTTACTTTTGTAGGACCAAAATCTTTGTGATAGAATCCTTTTAAATAAAGGAGACAGGTCCACTTCACTCCATCAGACAATCATAAGGGTTTCGTAATAATAAGCACACAAGCAATTTCAACACAACTTTGATCATGAGAGATCCCAAATTACACGGATATATGTATGTGTGTTGCCAACATATGCAAATGAATTTACAATTTATTCATTTCTTAATGTTGGAGCAGCTGTAAGGAAGATGACTCAGTTCTTTTCCAGTCCTTTGTTAAAAAGAAAAAAATGGTGCAAAAAATGTCTAATATTTCATTAACTTACAACATCAGTGCCAATGATATAGTCAAATGGTGGATCAACAGCCCTAATATGATCCTTGTTTCCCCAGTCTAACTCTGCAACCTGAATTGATCCAAATGAATCTGTAAAGAACATAAAGTTTCAAGTTAAGATGCAAGTATTAGCTTTAACAGTCTAAAATAATTCAGAGGTAGCTCCAAGTACATTCCTATAATCCTCTACCAATAGCAAAAAAATTCTAGATGTGGTGAGTTATCATTGCTCCTTTTATAGAGCAAGAAGGGTCAACCCAAATATACCTGCTTTGCACAGAAATTCACACTACCAATGAGAATATGGGTAAAAAGAAAAATAAAATAAAATAAAAGAGATATTATACAGAAATTGTAATATATACAAGCCAATGAAAGTTGCATAAAGGTTGCAGAGCAGACCGGAACCAGGATTCATCTGCAAGATCCTTGAAGTATTACGTTCAACATTTCTCATTAGCAATGGCAAAACTTCAATTTGATCTGTTGCAACGACATCGCATCCAAGCAAAGCCATACCTGGAAAGAGGTCCAAATCAGACTAAGCAGGTAGCAGCACCCTACAAGATAAAATAGGGTGTCCTAGACTCTGTTCAAGGAGAATAAGTGCACAAACTGTGTATTGATTAATTGTACCTAAAAATCAAGAGAAAAATAAAAACTCACCAAAACCGGCTACTCCACAACCTGCTCCAAGTTCAAGAACACGTTTTCCTTTAAGTTTAGATGGGCAAAACCTTCCCTTTCTGCAGTTTTTCTCCTGCAAACCAAAAACATTGTCTCCTCAGATTTACAAAAAGAAACGGCACCTGATGTTACAATCAGTAAGCTATATATAATAGTTAGCTACCATGTCTGCTTGTCTCTTCTGCAGATTAAGGGGAAAAAATTTAGCAATGAGATTGCCTATACTGCATACATGATTAACTTGGCAATGTTTTTTTTTATAAGTTTTATTAACTTGGCAATGTTTAAGAAAGCTACTTAAGGGTCAGGAAATTAACAACTAAAAGTAGCAGAAATGTTTCAAGAGCATACAAAGGGAAAATAGACGTACCAGAAATTTGACAAACACAAGTGAAGCATCCCAAACAGTAGTTCCTAAATGCTTGGAATTGGGATCCTAGCACAATGTCAGCATGCATGTTCAGAGTTAATTTATTAATGGATATACAAGAGAATCAATGTAACCAAATAATAATAGATGTGAAAAAACTCAATGTTCCTAAACCATCTAAGACATCGATATTTGGTACTAGGTAACTGGTGAGTGAATATTGAAAAACATGCTTTCAACCAGAACTCTAAACAAGCAACAAAAGTTTGCTTTTCTAGCAAATATGTATTCAGAAAAATGAAACCTTCTCCACTGTATTATTAGCATGTGCCAAGTTCTCATGCTTTAAGACAGAACGGAAATGCCTAACTTATAATCTCCCATGAGAAGACAATTTAAAAATGGTGGATTGTCGCATCTAGGCAGGAAGTCCATCGTCATTCATGTGATGAATAGGTACTCTATTCTTTAAAAATGTCTAACCAGAATTGTAATGGCATAACATAGCTGCAACCAATACACTACCCCCCGCCCAAACAAAAAATAGTGCAACATCACTACAGTAAATAAAACATACCTGAGAAAACTGCAATTCATGGCCTAAAACTTCGAGATTCATCGAAAATGTGCTCGGAGAATTTAACCTGATCACAAAAAGTTGTAGAGCATAAAACTCATTCTCTGAAGAAATATGTGATCATTGTGATGTGAGGAATTACACGAAAATAGGGAACACAATGTCAACCACATACATCCACATGAACTCATAACTATACACAAGAAAAAGTTGGATAATAAATGATAGCAATTATCACTGCACTACCACTCAAAGTGGTGTGCATAGGAGTATTCGTCATGTTACAAAGGCAAGAAATTTAAAAAACAGCCATTTAAAAAAAAAAACAAACAAACACAAATAACCTTACTGTGCTATCTACTATATACACGGACATAAATGTGTGATCCAACATATTGAGCAGGAATCAAACTAGGGAAGGCTCCATTATGCAGACCTAAGAACACAGTTGTATGCATGCTGAGTTTGATTCATTTAGTCCTAAATCACAAAAGAACCAGGGTAACTCAACGGAAATACATCTAATGCGGGCAAGTTTCAATGACTTGTTTTAACTGTGAAGAAAAAAAATGAAGAGCCTCAAATACTTATATATAGATATTGAATTGATATTGAGAAATAAAGCCTTTACACATCCATTCAAACAAAAAATTATGTTTTTAACCCTCGAACCATCAGGTTTGTTTACATATTGGTCCAATATCAAAGACTCAAAATTGCTTGTTAGAAGTTAAATGATCTAAGAGTACTGCTATATACAAGTCGGTGTGTAAACGAACCACTTTTATTGGACTTAGGTAGCTGATGTGGAAGTAGTTAACCTATGCTTCCTTAAATTTTTCAGGGGTATGTTAATTACAATAATTTCTTGCAAGGTATGACTTGAACATCTGACCATGATTTCAAAGCGATCAATCTAGTACGAAATCTCCGATCGATACATCCTTCAAATTTGACAAGCATTGTTTACTTCATAAATCCCAAGTCGTTAAAGCAAAAACCTCAAGCACACCAACATTAAGCACTCGGTTTTTTTGACATATATATTTACAAAAACAGACTCTTAAAACGATTGAATTGATGAAAAAGTCTGAATAACCCATCTCTACAGAGTCTCTTAGCGAAATCAGATTTAAGAATGCTATGGAACATGAATTAATAAGCAACAACACATGGCGGGCCTTATTTCAGATTTAATTGCCCAACACGATGGAGGAGGTGGGCGGGGCAGTGAGGGGAGGGAGGCCGAAGGAATGTAATCTTTTCAACCACACAAATTATCGCTCGCAACATGCTCATAAAACTCGGTCACAAATTGACCATTAAAGAAGCTGAAAACCATTCCTTTTTAAACCAACAAACCAAAAACTACGAAGATGCGCAATACCTGTCAGGCTCCATTTGATTGCTGCTTCTGAAGTGAAGTGATAGCCTAATACTGAACTTGACACAAAAGCTTCGAATCGCAGGTAAAGTGGCGTCTTGTTCCGAGATCATTTACCGCAAGTCCGCAACGCGAGAGCCAGAGAGAAGTTTTCGATTTGAGTAAAGATATTTACAATTGTGAATTATACAATCCTCGCACAATCGTTTTAAAAAAAATTAATAAAATATGAGATCTATATAAAAAAAAAAAATTATTTTTTTAATAATAGACCTTACTCTTTTTCAAAATAATTATATAATATTTATACATTTCATTATTATATGTAGAATAACTCTTTAGATTCTAGCCTTGTAAGTTGTAACCTTGCGTTCAAGACTTAGGGGTGTAAAATCGTGTTGTTGGTCATGTTCGTATTCGTATTGTGTCAAATTATGAACATTCGATTATATAGGTCAATCCGAATCCAACCTATTAAGCTAAACATGTTAAATTTTCGAACTCTAACCTAGCCCATTTGGATACGGGTTGTGTCGTGTCACCCATTTTTATCTATTTAATAATTAATTAAAAATATGTTAACACGTCATGACTCATTTAAACCTATTTATTTTATTTAAACTCATTTGTTTCATGTAAATGGTTGAACTAAAACACATAACTCATTTGACCTGATTAACATAATTTTACATAAAAATTAAAATCTATATTTGTTAATAACCACAATATCTTAAAAAATATATATCAATATTTTTCAAATTTTAACATATAATAAAATCAATATTACAAACCATACAATAACAAATATAAGCATAAGTGTAAGATTACAATCTCAATAATAAAAATATAAGCATACTAAGAAATACCAATATTACAACTTAACAATAATAAAATTTTAATTTTGAAATAAATTCTAAACGAGTCAAAACGGATTGATTTCGTATTAAGTAGGTTGACCCGTTTACAAATCATGTCTTAACGGGTCAACCTGTTTTGATCCGAACCCTTTAACATCAAACACAAACCTGCTAATTTCGTGTTGTGCTCGTATTGAGTTCACGGGTCGTATCTAGGCTGTACAAAAACTGGTGAAACCAACCAATCCCAACTCAGACCGGCCGCCGAATCAGGGAATCGATCGAAACTGGCAAGGAATTGGTAGGCAGGCGACAACATTTTATCAAAACCAACATCAACTGATTTGGCACCAATTTGAACAATGAATAAACCGCTGAACTGGCTGACAACGGTTTTCCTATTTTTATTTTTATTTTTATTTTATACCTATATAAAATTGACGTTGTTTCACTTAAATGAGTGAAACGAGGTCGTTTTAGGGCTTAAAAACAGAATAATAATAATAATAATAGTAATAATAATGGGATTAATAAACACACCCCCCTTCTTCTTCTTCTTCCCCATCTTCTTCTTCCTCACTCTTCTCTTTTCTACTCTGCAACTCTTCTTCCCAGACTCATGGAAGATGAAGCGGCTTCCCTCATCCATCATAGAGACACCGACAACAAACCGAAGAATTGAACCGATGCACGTCGAGACCGAGATTATCAATTTTCTCTCCCCTAATTAACTGGTTTCGACCGGTTCTGAGTACCAATCCACGGCATCAGTTTGGCATTGAAACCATCGACTAGTTTCTCTCCCATCAATTTTAACCCCTAGTCGTGTCACAATTTGCAAGCATACAAATTTTCATGACTATGTCTACGAGCATTTGCAAGCATATAAATCTTCTTTATCTAGACTTTTTAACTTTAGCACAATTTGTAGGACTCCAGCTTTCATATTCATGATAAGAAAAGAAAAAGAAAAAGAAAAAGAAAAAGCATTGTTGAAAACACAGAGAAAAAAAAAAAGGAAAGTGAAGAACTGAAAAAAGAGGAAAGGAAGATATTTGTTGGGAATAATTGTAGAGTAAAATAATAGTTTAGAGATGAACAATGACTAGTCAAATTTGGATATAGAATTATTATAGTTCAAAAGTAAAGTTTTAGATGTTTGTCTAGTCTAATGCAGCCCACTTTTGAGCTACCTAGCCAAATTTTGACTAGTCACTGACATATGGCTAAGTTAATGTCAGTGCTCTAAGCTTTGTATAGGTAATTTAAAAAAGAAATTATTAAAAAAGAATGATTTATATATATATATATATTGAAGGTGGATTCACTTTTTTATAAAATTTTATGCAAAGTTTATCTTTTTAGAACTTGTACAGATCATTTCTTTTTAGCTAATTCATGGTTATTTGGACTTGCATTGTAATGGGCAATAAAATAAGAAAAATAATATTTGTAGTTTTATTGTGTGCAAATTCATATATATATATATATATAAATATCTATTTTTAAATAGATAAATATAGAATTTACATAATTTTTTATCTAGAATCTACCATTATTTTTTAGTGGTGAATCCCACATTTTTTTAAGGAAAGATGTGAGATTTATATACTTTAAGACTGTATATAACATTACTCTTAAAATAATCGAATAGATTTTGCCTACGATGGTTCAACAAAATTATTCAGAAATGTACTTATAGCAAATGACTATAATAATCTTATTTTTTCTCACTTTTTTCTAAACAAGGATTATTTGTCTTTTGATTTTCTTTATACCATTTTGTTGTGTTAGATAAAACTAAGACATATGATCATTAGATTTTGAAAAATAAGATTATTAGAAAACTAGGTCAAAAATATATTTTATTTGATTTAGATAATATGATTAAAAGAAGTTAGATAAAAATAAAAATAAAAATAAAAATAAATAATATTTTATTATTATATAGAATTTGGATGGATAATTTAAGAATAGGTTCCGTTTGCTTACACAAAATCTTTATCTCATTTCATCTCAATCATTACAACTTTTTCAAATTCTCATAAAAAAATATAATAAACAATTTAACTTTTTCAAATCTCAAAATAAAAATAATACTAAAAAATATATTCAAATAATATTTTATTCAACTACTATTCAAAACATCTCATCTGAATTGTATATCCAAACTCAACCTAAATCTATTCATTATCTATTTCTTCATCATCCCATAATGTGGCATTAGATGATAGGTTCGCAAATGAAAAATAGTTTCTAATCATCTAATATCACATCATGAGAAGATGATGAGGATTGAGATAATGAATTGCATTACTCTAAATAAACAAAAGGTAAAAAAAAAGAAAGTATAATTTCGATAAACTAGGATTGATTAGATAGCCAAGATGATGCTATTGCTCTAAAAGAAACCCTCGACACAAAGGTATCTATGTGTCGAGAGGGAAGATGGGGGGATGTCACACCTTGTTTTTAGATTTTTAATTAAAACTACTTTTACATATATTTATTACGTGTATATAATTAGAAAAAAAAAATTGGCCCTTTCAAAATTAGTGCACAAGATTAAAAAAAAAAAAAAAATCAATGAATTGGTACAGTGCTTAAGGTCAATTTGGAACTTATAGCAAATCCCAAAAACACATGATCATGCCTGCATTACCATAATGAAACATGCATACCCACATGATGTTTTTGGAGTGTAAATCGTCTTCTTCTTCTTTTGGCTCACAAAGCATTCACTTTTTATTTTGAAGAAAAACTTTAATGAAATAACCATATTCCATAAAATGATAATAAAGTATCGCTTTGCATCATTATGTTGTGTTTTAGTATTGCATTCAAACCATGGTACATAAGAAGTCTCTTTCAAATCATACAATGACAATTAATAATGTTTGGTAAACATACACTTAAATCTCTTTCAAAAGTAGTCACACTGGTTTTGGAGCTTATCAACAAAGCTTTATTTTAGCGCTTTTTGAAAAAGTGGATCTTCAACTTTTTTTTTTTTAGGTGCTTTAAGCATTTTTTAGAAAATTTACCAAATATATCTCTTTCTATAAAAAAAAAAATGTAAACTATTAAAAACATTTTTAATTTTCTAAACTCAAATTTAAATTGGCAGTAAAAAGAATAGGATGAGAACAAGAAAGTATTAATAGTTTCGAAAAATCAACTCATATCCATAGTTTCTGTGTTTTTTTTTTTTTTTCCTTTTTGGGTAAAGAGACACTAGAATAAAGAGTCAATTATTAATTTACATGGATTGAATCTAACTGAGATTAAAGAGGTTGGGGGAGAAAAGAAAATTACAAATTAGTTCTATCTATTCAATTAAATGTTCATCAAGTTTCCAAAAGAAAACTTATGGATCTTTGTTGATTATGGAAACTTGTATCGTTTGGGAATCTCAAATCCAACAAGGGAGAACTATGATGCGGGTCCTTAAAACCTAATTGGTCCTGGAAAACTAGAAGGACAATAAGTGGGGTTAGGAATCGGTTTTGGTGTAAAAAGGGAATTTACACCCTCCAATAACCGGCTGACACATCATCATTCTATGGAGAAGAAAATACAACTGACCTCACTCAACCAATCCCCCCCCCCCGGCGGGTACATGCGCTCATCTTTCTCCTCTCTCTCCCTCTTTCTTTCTCCCCCCTCTCTCTCACTGAACGAAAAATCTTAGGTCTTCTCACTCTCTCTCGCCGAACCTCCAACATTGGTCTACGCTCTCTCTCTCCCTCCTCAAGCTGCCTCAGTCTCCCTCTCCTCGAGCCTATACAAAACTCTCATGCTCATCCATGCTCTCTCTCAAGCCAAAAGCTCTTTCTCAAAAGAGCTTCTTGCAAGGACATATTTATATTAGGTAAATTCTACTTAATGATAATTGTTTGTGAATCACATTATCCAGATCATGTTCTTCACACACTGATTTATATGTCACCATTAAGGCACTTTAACTTTCATCGCATAATACTATTACTCCAAACGTATTTGCTTCCTTAAAAATGGCCCCATTCACACTGAGTTTCATATCCCTTTAGGGATTTTATACCATTCCAATAACCCTTATTTTTCTTGAGTGTTCCCCTTTGATTAAATGTTCCTGTAGCTATGGAACAGGTTTAAAGCTCTTTGAACAGCAGCTTCTATAGGGTTGATAACTCTAACTAGATGAATGCATTTCATCTATACCATTCACATTATTTTTAAGTTACAGTAATAATGTTTAAGTTATATTTTAAATTTGATTTATTTACTTATTTCTTTCTCTTGCATAAAGCTTGAAAAGCCAGGCAGGAATCCAAATCCAAAGATTAATCTCTGAGGAAGCTAAAAGAGAACTTATAGAACCTTGAGAGTAAGGCAAAAGGCAAGGATCATAGTCATAAAAACCTATATGAGAAGATTGATTAATGGTCAATTATGTGGCATTAATACTCTTAAATATCTTGGATTAATAGAGCTTTATGTTTTAAAATAAGAATATTAAGTCAAAAAATGTGATTTAACTATGTTGGGCATGCGAAATGACTTTCTTTAATTTACTCTACCTGGACTGCAAGCAGTACTCTAACAGCCTTATATAATATATTTGATCTGGGTGCTTGTAATCATATCAGGAAGTGAAGATCATTAAAGAATGGATCACCCAAAAGGAATCATCAAGCAAGATAAACCCATGTACAAGCACTTAAGCCCATGAAGACCAAGAGCATGTCTCACGCCTCTTAAGTGTTGCACCTGAAAAAGAAAAGAAAGCAAATAGAAGCCGAAGTGGTCCCTGGGCAGAAAAGTAATGGTTTGCTAGTGGAAACAAAAAGCAGCTGCTGCGTTGAGATGCAAGGGACTTGCGCGAGTGAAGTGGAATGAAATAAAGGAGCTGCTGCGCACGATCATGGGGAGATGCTGCTGGACGTACATCAGGCTGGAACGGAAGATCCTAGGGCGCAATTTGCAGTAAGGAGAGAGGGATATAAAAGGAAAGAAAAAAAATCGAAACTTCTTCTCTCTCAGTTTATTTTTTTTTTCTGCTTTTTTTTTTTTTTTTAAACGTTTGGGAGCTTTTTGCAGATATTATTGCTCCTCTCTCTTCTTTGTTTTCGCTCTCTTGGGACAGCTGAGTTTTCACTTTTATTTTTCTAGTCTCTTCTTTAGAATATTAGGATCGATTTCTACTATTTTTATTTGGAGTTCTTTTCAGACAGTTGAGTCTTTACAGTTTAGATCTTTGCTTTTCTTGGTCATTTTGGCCAGGATGTTTTCTTGGAGAAACTAATTTTTTGCTTTCTAAGGTTTAACCCATTTGGATTATTTTTGCTCTCAAATTTTGTGATGGCTTTATTTAGATCGATTTTTTACTTTTAGAAACATTATGTGTAGCTAATTTCTGAAACTTAGGTTGTGGAATGAGACTTGATTTGCTTTGGGTTCTAGTTTAATGCAATATTTTGTTGATGAATATTGATTTCACTCGTTGCTAGTCAGATTTGAATTGAAAATAGAGTGCAACTCTTGCTCTTGATTTGTTGTTGACGTAAGGCACAACAAATACTTGAAAATTATCAAAGCTTCTCTCAATTGATTGTTAAAGTGTGTTTGGTTAATAAAGTTGTGAATCATTTAGGAAAATATTGCAAAACTTGAGCTTAACTTTTTATCTTCCGTTTATCAATGCCTTAACTGGATTGTTAATCGATGAAATATTCTAGAAACCGAAACAAAGAGAGTCTCACACCTAACTCAAGTGTTTGTTAAATCATATTTTCTTTACAACAATTATTTTCAGCTGCATATTTAAAATTTCTGTTTGTTACTTGTAGGATTTGGAATTACAATTTTCTTCATTTAGAATATCAAATTTTCAGCAGCTATTTCTTTTATGGTTTAATCCATCTTTCTAAAATTTACAAAATTGAGATTCTCAAAGCACAACAATATATTCCATTTTCATTAAATCTTTCTTTGTGAATATATTAAATTTCATTTTACTCATTGTTTATACATACATAAAAAAAATACAAAAAGAAAGAATTTTATACTTTATTTTACATTTTCACACTTCTTATACATCATCATATTTTTTCAATTAAATTTCACAAATGCTTTGATAATCCTTTATTCCTGTGGAATACGATCCTGGACTTATCCTTAATACAACTTGACACTTCTACACTTAGAAACACATTCTAAACCAAGTCAAAGATCAAAGAAATTGAAGGCCAGATTGAGTTGAAGATAGCCATCCAAAACCAGTTTGAGAAGCAACATTGGCAATTATTTGAGAGATTGAAGGGGAGGGAAGAAGTTTGCAGTAATCTCGAGGAGAGAGAGACTGAGGCGGCTTGAGGAGGAGAGAGAGCGTAGACCAATGTTGGAGGTTCGGCTTGAGAGAGAGAGTGAGAGAGAAGACTCAAGATTTTTCGTTCTGTAAGAGAGAGAGTGAGGGGAGAAAGAAAGAGGGAGATAGAGGAAAAAGATGAGTCCAGTACGTGGGGTTGATTGTTTGAGTGAGGCTGGTTTTATTTTCTTCTCCTTAGAATGATGATGTGTCGGTTGATTATTGAAGGGTGTAAATTCTGTCTTTACACCAAAATCGATTTGAAGTTAATCTCAAGAAAAATTCCCAAACAAGCCCAAACATAATTAATAAAGGAAAGCCTAATCCACAAGGGATAATCCTAAAATAGGTTGACGAGGTATATAATACAAAACATGTTCCAAATACAGTAAGGACAACCTCGAAACATCCTCTAAATACTAAATTAGTAAGGAACATATTTTAGAAAGGAAAATACTTTAGCCACAAAAAGATCGCACAAATTAACATGGTTTAATATAGGGCATTAGATTGTAAAATTATTTTTATTGTAAAGTATATCTAATGTATCATATAAAACCATGTCAGTTTGTGGGTACTTTTGTGGGATATCTTTGTGGGTGTAGCACTTCTCTTCTAGAAATAGGTCTCAAGATCAATTGAGAAGGGACAATCCTAAAGGAACCTCGAATATGATAAGGGAAAAATCTTGATATTCAATATAAAGGGGCAATTCATGTATAACTTATCTCCTAAAATGGCCCCTACAAGTAATTGGGAAGTTATAATCCAAAAAAATCCAATCATCTTCCTGGTAAACAAACTAGTATAATCCAAATCAGACCCAATCCACTCTCCCCTATTTTGCTCCACGATCCTTCTCCAAATTGATCATCTTCCTCTGCTGATGAGAATTCACATAGGTTCCTAAACCCGTGGCTTCATACCACCTCTTTCTCCCCTCATCTCTAATCAACTTAGAGTTCACTCTTATCCTTTGCTCTCTTAAATTTCATCTGCCCAAATGGAACAAGGAAAACATCAAAATTAACCTACTGATCAAAGAAAACTAATAATTCAAACTAGTTCAACCAACTCATTTAAATTGACCAAGACCCCCCTCTAAAACCACCCACCCAACTAAACACTAGTGGGAAAAGTTCTCTCAATCTCTCATCCTAGCAAAACAACAATAAGCACAAACCTCCAACTTGAGTGGTACCATTTGACATGTGTGGTACCATTTTTCGGGCCAAGACACAATTGAATCATATGAATGTCTAAACCCCCCATATTTTGCTTCACCAACCTAGAGGATCTCAAAGAAACTCAAGCTAGGCCTATCAAGTATTATAAAGTCAACCTTAATTCCTCTAAGAATGGCCAGCAGCCACCCCCATATAACAAATAAACTTCAACCCTGCTCCATTATTGGTTCCAATGCATGACATTCCATCCAACCAAACAAGAAGTGAAAATACCATGGAGATATCACAAAGAATTGGCACCCAAATTGAAGTTGATAAGAAGTTCTTTATCAATAAAAGCATAATGGGATTTATTCAAGTAAGAATAGACATCCAAGTTTTTGAGATTTTGTCCCCTGGGTTTAAACTTCTTTTTACATCCAATTCTTCAACTAGATCCTATTCGAATATGAAAGGATCTCTAAACCTAAACTAGAATTATTATCATCATACCCTCATAACCACACTCATTCATGCAACTATCATATCATCCCAATCAACTTTTGTCATAATCAGACCTAACATCCAAAGCCCACACACCAAACACTCAACCTCGCAAAACCAACCCAACCCAAATAATGATATATTCTTCTATAGAATACTAGGATGCACCCATCCCCTCACATGCAACCCAACCCAGCTTGAATCCCTCATCCCCCAAACTTCAGGCCTATTTCATCTATCACACTACTTTAACTCTCATGTTCTCACTACCATGGCCAAGCACATGCAATCAAATGGGAACCTTGCCCATGATTCAAGATGATGATCTACTGAGTCCAACAATCCATCCCAAGTCAGGTTAAATCAATAAAACAAATACATTGGATTCGAGGTAACAAATATCCTCATTTGCAAAGATGATAGAAGCATTCCTCCAAGTATCTAGAATCTATTCAGAAGGAATTTGACAACGTTACAAGGCAAAGAGATGAGAAATGTATCTTCACCACGATCAAACCTTAAGGATGCTAGCTAAAAATGAAGAATGAGCATGGTGCTTTGCCACTAGCACGAGCCTTAATTGTAGAATTTGGCGATAACGAAGATACTAAAATAAAGAAAAGAGCATCAACTACTCCCAAACTAAGCCAAAGGTCCCATCATTTACCTAGTTTAGAATTGCTAGTGCCTAGCCTAGCCTACGACTTCTCATTCACTTAGGACTATGCATTAGTTGTAAAATCCTAACTAACTATGATAAAAGTTGATTGGGAGCTGAAAATGCTTGTTTGCTAGTCATTGTAGATATTGGAAGAGTCAAAATAAGACTAATCAATCTATCAACAAGATATTGTGTCATGGGTTTATCAACTTTAATCATAGTTGAAAATGCTTGTTCACTAGTTTTTAATTTAACAATCTTCATAACTGAAAATGCTCATTCACTAGTTGTTGTAGATATTGAAAGAGTCAAAACAAGACAAATCAATCTATCAACAAGATAGTCTATCTTTGATTTCTCTATCTCTACGAATAATCAACATAAGTCCACAATGGATGACAAATTCTAAAACTTCGGATTTCTAAGCACATCAAATTTAAAACGCTTCAATTGAAACCTCAAGCTAATTTTCTCATTCTTAGAAAAATCAAGAGGATACTACTTCTTTGCAAGACAACAAATGTCATCAATATTAGAAGATTTATATGCATTATTTGGATGAGGAAATAAATTTAGTAATGTTTCGGTTATGAAAGTTTCTTTATGTATGAATAGGTCTATGTGTATATTAGTAATTCTAGGTCCCGGTTTGATAATAAGAAGTATGTTTTAAGGTAAAAATGAGAATAGCATAGAAGCCCCATGATGTTTGGTAAGTTTCTTAAATCTCAAGATCGATTTTTGTAAAGTTAAGAAGTCGTGTTAGTTAACGGGTCAGATTATGATTTTAGGGATTTGATTTTCCTTTATGTGGCATTCAGAGTATTTCTAACATTAAGAATCACTTTTGTAACCCTACAACTTTACTTTTAGGTGAAAAGTTTGTAAATTGACCTCTAACTTACTCTTGGATAATATATCTATGCTTATGTGTAAACCTTTCATATATTCTAATTATTTCAAGTTGTTCACATGTCATGATCATTGTATATGTTCTAATTCTTTCAAACCATCCACTCACCATGCCATGATTAAAATGTCATCATCTCATGTTCACACAAGAAGTGTGTGTTATGCATTAAAAGTAAATTTTTGTCACTAACCCAATGCTAGGATAAAGGATTATCCTAGCGGAACTCTTTTGTCCATTCTGAAGTGATATCTCCTGGATTGATAAAAAATAATCAATGACTTCGAATGAGAAAGTAATAATCCCAGAACGAAGCTAAGAGCATTCTAACTGGTGGATGCACTAGAGTAGTTATGGTGAAGATCGTTTTGCACTGCATGGGCATTCTTAAGACACATACAACATTAACAGTCGTGTGGTGAATATGACTAGTAGGTGAACATGATTTACGTGGAACCGTGAGATATTCATAAGCATGAACAAGAAAAGAATGCAAGATGTTTTATGAGTCTTTTAAGTTCTAAGTTTTTGGAAAGTAGATGAGAGAAAAATATAGTTTCATGAAATAGAAGGTCATCCTCATGTATACATTTTCATGCTCATTTTAATCATGTTATGTTATCTCTGTGTATGTTTGAGGTATAACTTGCTCAGATTTCAAGAAATCTCATTACGGTAGTTGACTACCATTTCTACCCAAGAATGGTAGAAGTTGTAATGGGCCAAGAAGAGAATGAGTAGGATGGGAAAGTGCAAGCTCTTTTAGTTGAAGGTCGTTGAAGATGATCTCACCTTTGAAAACAGACTAGAACTGACTACCTTCTATATAGACTTGTTTTGCACTTGATGATGGAGATTAGGGAAATGTTAGATGAGGATGATTGAAGTTGTAATCATGAAGCATGAAACTATATGCTGATATTTGGTAGTTTTAAATGATGAGTAAATTTTGGAACTGAACCTAATGTATAGTATTTTGAAGACATGATCTTTTGGGGATAAAATAGAGTTTTATTTGGTACCATGATTTATTTATACCTTTTCCGTTGCGACTCATTTATATTGCTAGAAACATGATAAGTGCATTGCATATTGATGACTGTTGTGAACGAAAGGTATGTAACCTAGTGTTACATGTCCCAATGTTTCAATCACTACAAGCGGAGATTGGGGTTGTCACAGGCACACAATAACGAAAACAAGAAGTAAAAGCAACAACAACAGTAAAATTGAAACACATGCAGTAAGAGGAAAATATAGCAGCAAGCTCAGTCCAGTACATGACAGTAGCTCCATCTTCATTTCCAAGCATCTGTAGCACCTCAAGCCCCAATTTAAGCCACCATAAGCCACCAAGAATCTAACAGGAAGCAACAATGCAACAAAGCAAGAAGAAGACAAGAGCAGCAATAAACCAGTAGTAGAGAATTCTCAGACCCGACAACTTCACTCTTTTTCTCTCTTCTTAGTTTTTCCACTTCCTCTTCAGCCCCTTTCACGACAGCAACCCCAACAAGTGATATTAGATTGTAAAATCAAAAGGAGCTAACAATTGAAGCATTAATAGAGAAGACAACAACAAGTATGAAAGCAGCACCATGCAGTTCAACAATAGAGGAAATGAAATCAAGCATAAAACCAATAAACCGAACCATTATAGTTCCGTACCACTTCAACCTTCAAGAGCCACCATGAGTAGCAA